>JAENPR010002534.1:0-52827 GCA_018135685.1 Themeda triandra | reverse complement strand
CATGCTTGACCTAGTGTCAAGAGCTGTAGGACATGCACGAACCGGCTGTGCGGTAGCATATTCGTGTGTGCAAATATGGCAGTTCTAGAGCTATGGAGCCATGGTTAAGGGCCATTCAAGTTCTCAGGCGGCAACAAACACTGTGGTGGAGAGGCTAGAGGTGTCAAAATGCCTTAACCATGGCGCGGGCATGCTTGACTCGGTGCCGAGCCATAGGATGCGTTGGAACGGCCGTGCGGCGGCATGGTCGTGTGTGCAAATATGGCGGTTACGGAGCCGTGGAGCCAAGGTTAAGGGCCGTTCGGGCTCTCGAGCAATGGCAAATGCTATGGTAGAGAGGCCGGAGGTGTCAAAATGCCTTAACCATGGCGTACGGGCATGCTTGACTCGGTCTTGGAGCCATAGGATGCGTTGGAACCGACCATGCGGCAACATGGCGTGTGTGCAAATATGGCGTTTTGCGCCGTGGAGCCATGGTTAAGGGCCCTTCGGGCTCTCGGGTGATGAAAAACTCTATGGTGGAGAGGTGAGAGGCATCAAAATGGCTTAACCATGGCGTACGGGCGTGCTTGACCGGTGCCGAGAGCCGTAGGATGCACGGGATCCGGCCGTGCGCCGGCACACGGTCGTGTGTGCAATTATGGATGTTGGGTCGTGGAGCTATAGTTAAGGGCCGTTCGGGCTCTCGGGTGATGACAAATATTGTGGTGGTGGGGCCGGGCGTCAAAATGCCTTAACCATGGCATACGGTCGTGCTTGACCTAGTGTCGAGCTATAGGACATGCGAAGCTGGCGTGCGGTAGCATAGTCGTGTGTGCAAATATGGCGGTTCTAGAGCGGTGGAGCCATGGTTAAGGGCCATTCGGGTTCTTGGGCGGTAATAAATGCTTGTGGTGGAGAGGCCAAAGGTGTTAAAACACCTTAACCATGGTGCATGGGCGTGCTTGACTTGGTGCGAGGAGCCGTAGGACGCATAGGAACCGGCCGTGCGGCGGCAAGAGTCGTGTGTGCAAATATGGCGGTTCACGGAGCCGTGGAGCCGAGGTTAAGTGCCATTCGGGCTCTCGGCGATGACAAACGCTATGAGAGAGGCCGAGAGGTGTCAAAATGCCTTAACCATGGCGTACGGGCTTGCTTGACTCGGTCTGCGGGAGCCATAGGATGCGTTGGAACCGACCATGCGGCGGCATGGTCGTGTGTGCAAATGTGCGGTTTGTTGCCGTGGAGCCATGGTTAAGGGCCCTTCGGGCTCTCGGGTGATGGAAAACTCTATGGTGGAGAGGTGAGAGGCATCAAAATGGCTTAACCATGGCGTACGGGTGTGCTTGAACCGGTGCCGGGCCGTAGGATGCACGGGGATCCGGCCGTGCGCCGGCACGTCGTGTGTGCAATTATGGATGTTTAGGAGTCATGGAGCTATAGTTAAGGGCCGTTCGGGCTCTCGGGTGATGACAAACATTGTGGTGGTGGGGCCCGGAGGTGTCAAAATGCCTTAACCATGGCATACGGTCGTGCTTGACCTAGTGTCGAGAGGCATGTAGGACACGTAGGAACCGGGGCGTGCGGTAGCATAGTCGTGTGTGCAAATATGGCGAGTTCTAGAGCGGTGGAGCCATGGTTAAGGGCCATTCGGGTTCTTGGGCGGCAACAAATGCTGTGGTTGAGAGGCCAGACGGTGTCAAAACGCCTTAACCATAGTGCATGGGCGTGCTTGACTTGGTGCGAGGAGCCGTAGGATGCGCGGGAACGGCCGTGCGGCGGCAAAGTCGTGTGTGCAAATATGGCGGTTCTGGGAGCCGTGGAGCCGAGGTTAAGTGCCGTTCGGGCTCTCGGTGATGGCAAACGCTATGGTAGAGAGGCCGGAGGTGTCAAAATGCCTTAACCATGGCGTACGGGCATGCTTGACTCGGCCGGGAGCCATAAAATGCGTTGGAACCGACCGTGCGGCGGCATGGTCGAGTGTGCAAATATGGCGGTTTTGGAGCCGTGGAGGCATGGTTAAGGGCCCTTCGGGCTCTCGGGTGATGGAAAACTCTATGGTGGAGAGGTGAGAGGCATCAAAATGGCTTAACCATGGCGTACGGGCGTGCTTGACCCGGTGCCGAGAGCCATAGGATGCACGGGGATCCGGCCGTGCGCGGCACGGTCGTGTGTGCAATTATGGATGTTTTGGTCGTGGAGCTGTAGTTAAGGGCGTTCGGGCTCTCGGGTGATGACAAACATTGTGGTGGTGAGGCCGGGAGGCATCAAAATGCCTTAACCATGGCATACGGTCATGCTTGACCTAGTGTCAAGAGAGCTGTAGGACACGCACGAACCGGCTGTGCGGTAGCATATTCATGTGTGCAAATATGGCGGTTCTAGAGGCATGGAGCCATGGTTAAGGGCCATTCGGGTTCTCGGCGGCAACAAACGCTGTGGTGGAGAGGCTAGAGGTGTCAAAATGCCTTAACCATGGCGTACGGGCATGCTTGACTCGGTGCCGGGAGCCATAGGATGCGTTGGAAATGACCGTGCGGCATGGTCGTGTGTGCAAATATGGCGGTTACGGGCCGTGGAGCCAAGGTTAAGGGCCATTTAGGCTCTTGGCCGATGGCAAACGCTATGGTAGAGGCCGGAGGTGTCAAAATGCCTTAACCATGGCGTACGGGCATGCTTGACTCGGTGCCAGAGCCATAGGATGCGTTGGAACCGGCCGTGCGGCGGCATGGTCGTGTGTGCAAATATGGCGGTTTTGCGGCCGTGGAGCTGTGGTTAAGGGCCCTTCGGGCTCTCGGGTGATGAAAAACTCTATGGTGGAGAGGTGAGAGGCATCAAAATGGCTTAACCATGGCGTACGGGCGTGCTTGACCCGGTGCTTGAGAGCCATAGGATGCACGGGATCCGGCGTGCGGCGGCACGATCGTGTGTGCAATTATGGATGTTACGAGTCGTGGAGCTATAGTTAAGGGCCATTTGGGCTCTCGGGTGATGACAAATATTGTGGTGGTGAGGCCGGAGGCGTCAAACGCCTTAACCATGGCATACGGTCGTGCTTGACCTAGTGTCGAGAGCTATAGGACATGCAGGAACCGGGCGTGCGGTAGCATAGTCGTGTGTGCAAATATGGCAGTTCTAGAGCTGTGGAGCCATGGTTAAGGGCCATTCGGGTTCTCGGGTGGTAATAAACGCTGTGGTGGAGAGGCCAAAGGTGTTAAAATGCCTTAACCATGGTGCATGGGCGTGCTTGACTTGGTGCGAGGAGCCGTAGGACGCATAGGAACCGGCCGTGCGGCAGCAAAGTCGTGTGTGCAAATATGGCAGTTCTGGAGCCGTGGAGCCGAGGTTAAGGGCCATTCAGGCTCTCGGGCGATGACAAACGCTATGGTAGAGAGGCCAGAGGTGTCAAAATGCCTTAACCATGGCGTACGGGCTTGCTTGACTCGGTCGGGAGCCATAGGACGCGTTGGAACCGACCATGCGGCGGCATGGTCGTGTGTGCAAATGTGGCAGTTTTACTGCCGTGGAGCCATGGTTAAGTTCCCTTCAGGCTCTCGGGTGATGGAAAACTCTATGGTGGAGAGGTGAGAGGCATCAAAATGGCTTAACCATGGCGTATGGGTGTGCTTGAACCGGTGCCGAGAGCCCTAGGATGCACAGGATCCGACCGTGCGCCAGCACAGTCGTGTGTGCAATTATGGATGTTCTGGAGTCGTGGAGCTATAGTTAATTGCCGTTCGGGCTCTCGGGTGATGACAAACATTGTGGTGGTGGGGCCAGAGGTGTCAAAACACCTTAACCATGGCATACATTCGTGCTTGACCTAGTGTCGAGGGCTGTAGGACATGTAGGAACCGGCTGTGCGGTAGCATAGTCGTGTGTGCAAATATGGCCAGTTCTAGAGCGGTGGAGCCATGGTTAAGGGCCGTTCGGGTTCTTGGGCAGCAACAAATGCTGTGGTCAAGAGGCCAGCGGTGTCAAAACGCCTTAACCATAGTGCATGGGCGTGCTTGACTTGGTGCGAGGAGCCGTAGGATGCGTTGGGCGGCCGTGCGGCAGCAAAGTCGTGTGTGCAAATATGGCGGTTCCGAGCCGTGGAGCCGGGTTAAGTGCCGTTCGGGCTCTCGAGTGATGGCCAAACGCTATGGTAGAGAGGCGGAAGGTGTCAAAATGCCTTAACCATGGTCGAGTGTTGACTCGGTGCGGGAATAAAATGGTTGGAACCGGCCGTGCGGCGGCATGGTCGAGTGGCAAATATGGCGGTTTGGGCCGTGGAGGCATGGTTAAGGGCCCTTCGGGCTCTCGGGTGATGGAAAACTCTATGGTGGAGAGGTGAGAGGCATCAAAATGGCTTAACCATGGTGTACGGGCGTGCTTGACCCGGTGCCGAGCCATAGGATGCACGGGATCCGGCCGTGCGGCGGCACGATCGTGTGTGCAATTATGGATGTTACAGTCGTGGAGCTGTAGTTAAGGGCCATTCGGGCTCTCGGGTGATGACAAACATTGTGGTGGTGAGGCTAGAGGCATCAAAATGCCTTAACCATGGCATACGGTCATGCTTGACCTAGTGTCAAGAGGCATGTAGGACACGCACGAGCCGGGCGTGCGGTAGCATATTCGTGTGTGCAAATATGGCGGTTCTAGAGCGTGGAACAATGGTTAAGGGCCATTCGGGTTCTCGGCGGCAACAAACGCTGTGGTGGAGAGGCTAGAGGTGTCAAAATGCCTTAACCATGGCGTACGGGCATGCTTGACTCGGTGCCGGGAGCCATAGGATGCGTTGGAACGGCCGTGCGGCGGCATGGTCGTGTGTGCAAATATGGCGGTTCACGGAGCCGTGGAGCCAAGGTTAAGGGCCGTTCGGGCTCTCGAGCGATGGCAAATGCTATGGTAGAGAGGCCGGAGGTGTCAAAATGCCTTAACCATGGCGTACGGGCATGCTTGACTCGGTCTTGAGAGCCATAGGATGCGTTGGAACCGGCCGTGCGGCGGCATGGTCGTGTGTGCAAATATGGCGGTTTGCGGCCGTGGAGGCATGGTTAAGAGCCCTTTAGGCTCTCGGGTGATGAAAACTCTATGGTGGAGAGGTGAGAGGCATCAAAATGGCTTAACCATGGCGTACGGGCGTGCTTGACCCGGTGCCGAGAGCCGTAGGATGCACGGGATCCGGCCGTGCGCCGGCACGGATCGTGTGTGCAATTATGGATGTTCTGGAGTCGTGGAGCTATAGTTAAGGGTTGTTCGGGCTCTCGGGTGATGACAAATATTGTGGTGGTGAGGCCAGAGGCGTCAAAACGCCTTAACCATGGCATACGGTCGTGCTTGACCTAGTGTCGAGAGCTATAGGACATGCGAGGAACCGGTTGTGTGCGGTAGCATAGTCGTGTGTGCAAATATGGCGGTTCTAGAGCGGTGGAGCCATGGTTAAGGGCCATTCGGGTTCTCGGGCGGTAATAAACGCTGTGGTGGAGAGGCCAAAGGTGTTAAAACACCTTAACCATGGTGCATGGGCGTGCTTGACTTGGTGCGAGGAGCCGTAGGACGCATAGGAACCGGCGGTGCGGCGGCAAAGTCGTGTGTGCAAATATGGCGGTTACGGAGCCGTGGAGCCGAGGTTAAGGGCCGTTCGGCTCTCGGCGATGACAAACGCTATGGTAGAGAGGCCGGAGGTGTCAAATGCCTTAACCATGGCGTACGGGCTTGCTTGACTCGGTGCGGGAGCCATAGGACGCGTTGGAACCGACCATGCGGCGGCATGGTCGTGTGTGCAAATGTGGCGGTTTTTGCCGTGGAGCCATGGTTAAGGGCCCTTCGGGCTCTCGGGTGATGGAAAACTCTATGGTGGAGAGGTGAAGGCATCAAAATGGCTTAACCATGGCGTACGGGTGTGCTTGAACCGGTGCCGAGCCGTA
This sequence comes from Themeda triandra, assembly GCA_018135685.1. NCBI lineage: Eukaryota > Viridiplantae > Streptophyta > Magnoliopsida > Poales > Poaceae > Themeda > Themeda triandra. The sequence goes on along the minus strand of JAENPR010002534.1, from coordinate 46,933 downwards.
GGATGCACGGGGATCCGGCCGTGCGCCGGCACGGTCGTGTGTGCAATTATGGATGTTACGGAGTCGTGGAGCTATAGTTAAGGGCCGTTCGGGCTCTCGGGTGATGACAAACATTGTGGTGGTGGGGCCGGAGGTGTCAAAATGCCTTAACCATGGCATACGGTCGTGCTTGACCTAGTGTCGAGAGGCTGTAGGACACGTAGGAACCGGGCGTGCGGTAGCATGGTCGTGTGTGCAAATATGGCGGTTCTAGAGCGGTGGAGCCATGGTTAAGGGCCATTCGGGTTCTTGGGTGGCAACAAATGCTGTGGTCGAGAGGCCGGCGGTGTCAAAATGCCTTAACCATAGTGCATGGGCGTGCTTGACTTGGTGCGAGGAGCCGTAGGATGCGCGGGGAACCGGCCGTGCGGCGGCAAAGTCGTGTGTGCAAATATGGCGGTTCTGGAGCCGTGGAGCCGAGGTTAAGTGCCGTTCGGGCTCTCGAGTGATGGCAAACGCTATGGTAGAGAGGCCAGAGGTGTCAAAATGCCTTAACCATGGCGTACGGGCATGCTTGACTCGGTCGGGAGCCATAAAATGCGTTGGAACCGGCCGTGCGGCGGCATGGTCGAGTGTGCAAATATGGCGGTTTTGGAGCCGTGGAGGCATGGTTAAGGGCCCTTCGGGCTCTCGGGTGATGGAAAACTCTATGGTGGAGAGGTGAGAGGCATCAAAATGGCTTAACCATGGCGTACGGGCGTGCTTGACCCGGTGCGAGAGCCATAGGATGCACGGGATCCGGCCGTGCGGCAGCACAGTCGTGTGTGCAATTATGGATGTTCTGGAGTCGTGGAGCTATAGTTAAGTGCCGTTCAGGCTCTCGGGTGATGACAAACATTGTGGTGGTGAGGCCAGAGGCATCAAAATGCCTTAACCATGGCATACGGTCATGCTTGACCTAGTGTCAAGAGCTATAGGACACGCACGAACCGGCTGTGCGGTAGCATATTCGTGTGTGCAAATATGGCAGTTCTAGAGCTGTGGAGCCATGGTTAAGGGCCATTCGGGTTCTCGGGCGGCAACAAACGCTGTGGTGGAGAGGCCAGAGGTGTCAAAATGCCTTAACCATGGCGTATGGGCATGCTTGACTCGGTGCCAGGAGCCATAGGATGCGTTGGAACCGGCCGTGCGGCAGCATGGTCGTGTGTGCAAATATGGCAATTCTGGAGCCGTGGAGCCAAGGTTAAGGGCCGTTCGGGCTCTTGAGCGATGGCAAACGCTATGGTAGAGAGGCCGAGAGGTGTCAAAATGCCTCAACCATGGCGTACGGGCATGCTTGACTCGGTGCTTGAGAGCCATAGGATGCGTTGGAACCGGCCGTGCGGCAGCATGGTCGTGTGTGCAAATATGGCAGTTTTGCAGCCGTGGAGCTATGGTTAAGGGCCCTTCAGGCTCTCGGGTGATGAAAAACTCTATGGTGGAGAGGTGAGAGGCATCAAAATGGCTTAACCATGGCGTACGGGCATGCTTGACCCGGTGCCGAGAGCCATAGGATGCACGGGATCCGGGCCGTGCGGCAGCACGTCGTGTGTGCAATTATGGATGTTACGGAGTCGTGGAGCTATAGTTAAGGGCCGTTCGGGCTCTCGGGTGATGACAAATATTGTGGTGGTGAGGCCGGAGGCGTCAAAACGCCTTAACCATGGCATACGGTCGTGCTTGAACTAGTGTCGAGAGCTATAGGACATGCGAGGAAGCTGCCGTGCGGTAGCATAGTCGTGTGTGCAAATATGGCGGTTCTAGAGCGTGGAGCCATGGTTAAGGGCCATTCGGGTTCTCGGGCGGTAATAAATGCTGTGGTGGAGAGGCCAAAGGTGTTAAAATGCCTTAACCATGGTGCATGGGCGTGCTTGACTTGGTGCGAGGAGCCGTAGGACGCGCATAGGAACCGGCCGTGCGGCGGCAAAGTCGTGTGTGCAAATATGGCGGTTCGGAGCCGTGGAGCCGAGGTTAAGGGCCGTTCGGGCTCTCGAGCGACGACAAACGCTATGGTAGAGAGGCCGGAGGTGTCAAAATGCCTTACCCATGGCATACGGGCTTGCTTGACTCGGTGTCGGGAGCCATAGGACACGTTGGAACCGACCATGCGGCGGCATGGTCGTGTGTGCAAATGTGGCGGTTTTGCCGTGGAGCCATGGTTAAGGGCCCTTCGGGCTCTCGGGTGATGGAAAACTCTATGGTGGAGAGGTGAGAGGCATCAAAATGGCTTAACCATGGCGTATGTGTGTGCTTGAACCGGTGCCGAGGCCGTAGGATGCACGGGATCCGGCCGTGTGCCGGCACGGTCGTGTGTGCAATTATGGATGTTACGGAGTCATGGGGCTATAGTTAAGGGCCGTTCGGGCTCTCGGGTGATGACAAACATTGTGGTGGTGGGGCCGGAGGTGTCAAAACGCCTTAACCATGGCATACGATCGTGCTTGACCTAGTGTCGAGAGCTGTAGGACACGTAGGAACCGGCGTGGGGTAGCATAGTCGTGTGTGCAAATATGGCGGTTCTAGAGCGGTGGAGCCATGGTTAAGAGCCATTCGGGTTCTTGGGTGGCAACAAATGCTGTGGTCGAGAGGCCAGGCGGTGTCAAAATGCCTTAACCATGTGCATGGGCGTGCTTGACTTGGTGCGAGGAGCCGTAGGATGCGCGGGAACCGGCCGTGCGGCGGCAAATTCGTGTGTGCAAATATGGCGGTTACGGAGCCGTGGAGCCGAGGTTAAGTGCCGTTCGGGCTCTCGAGTGATGCAAACGCTATGGTAGAGAGGCCGGAGGTGTCAAAATGCCTTAACCATGGCGTACGGGCATCCTTGACTCGGGCGGGAGCCATAAAATGCGTTGGAACCGGCCGTGCGGCGGCATGGTCGAGTGTGCAAATATGGCATGTTTGGAGCCTTGGAGGCATGGTTAAGGGCCCTTCGGGCTCTCGGGTGATGGAAAACTCTATGGTGGAGAGGTGAGAGGCATCAAAATGGCTTAACCATGGCGTACGGGCGTGCTTGACCCGGTGCCGAGAGCCATATGATGCACGGGATCCGACCGTGCGGCGGCACGGTCGTGTGTGCAATTATGGATGTTCGGAGTCGTGGAGCTGTAGTTAAGGGCCGTTCGGGCTCTCGGGTGATGACAAACATTGTGGTGGTGAGGCCGGAGGCATCAAAACGCCTTAACCATGGCATACGGTCATGGACCTAGTGTCAAGAGCTGTAGGACACGCACGAGGCGGAACTGTGCGGTAGCATATTCGTGTGTGCAAATATGGCGGTTCTAGAGGCTGTGGAGCCATGGTTAAGGGCCATTCGGGTTCTCGGGTGGCAACAAATGCTGTGGTGGAGAGGCTAGAGGTGTCAAAATGCCTTAACCATGGCGTACGGGCATGCTTGACCCGGTGCCGGGAGCCATAGGATGCACAGGAACTGGCCGTGCGGCAGCATGGTCGTGTGTGCAAATATGGCAGTTCTGGAGCCGTGGAGCCAAGGTTAAGGGCCATTCAAGCTCTCGAGCGATGGCAAACGCTATGGTAGAGAGGCCAGAGGTGTCAAAATGCCTTAACCATGGCGTACGGGCATGCTTGACTCGGTCTTGGAGCCATAGGATGCGTTGGAACCGGCCGTGCGGCGGCATGGTCGTGTGTGCAAATATGGCGGTTTTGCGGCCGTGGAGCCATGGTTAAGGGCCCTTCGGGCTCTCGGGTGATGAAAAACTCTATGGTGGAGAGGTGAGAGGCATCAAAATGGCTTAACCATGGCGTACGGGCGTGCTTGACCCGGTGCCGAGAGCCGTAGGATGCACAGGATCCGGCCGTGCGGTAGCACGGTCGTGTGTGCAATTATGGATGTTACGGAGTCGTGGAGCTATAGTTAAGGGCCGTTCGGGCTCTCGGGTGATGACAAATATTGTGGTGGTGAGGCCAGAGGTGTCAAAATGCCTTAACCATGGCATACGGTCGTGCTTGACCTAGTGTCGAGAGCTATAGGACATGCAGGAACTGGCTGTGCGGTAGCATAGTCGTGTGTGCAAATATGGCAGTTCTAGAGCTGTGGAGCCATGGTTAAGGGCCATTCGGGTTCTCGGGCGGTAATAAACGCTGTGGTGGAGAGGCCAAAGGTGTTAAAACGCCTTAACCATAGTGCATGGGCGTGCTTGACTTGGTGCGAGGAGCCGTAGGATGCGCAGGAACCGGCCGTGCGGCAGCAAAGTCGTGTGTGCAAATATGGCAGTTCTGGAGCCGTGGAGCCGAGGTTAAGTGCCGTTCAGGCTCTTGAGTGACGGCAAACGCTATGGTAGAGAGGCCAGAGGTGTCAAAATGCCTTAACCATGGCGTACGGGCATGCTTGACTCGGGCTTGGGAGCCATAAAATGCGTTGGAACCGGCCGTGCGGCGGCATGGTCGAGTGTGCAAATATGGCAGTTTTGGAGCCGTGGAGGCATGGTTAAGGGCCCTTCGGGCTCTCGAGGTGATGGAAAACTCTATGGTGGAGAGGTGAGAGGCATCAAAATGGCTTAACCATGGCGTACGGGCGTGCTTGACCCGGTGCGAGAGCCATAGGATGCATAGGATCCGGCCGTGCGGCGGCACGGTCGTGTGTGCAATTATGGATGTTACGGAGTCGTGGAGCTGTAGTTAAGGGCCGTTCGGGCTCTCGGGTGATGACAAACATTGTGGTGGTGAGGCCGGAGGCATCAAAACGCCTTAACCATGGCATACGGTCATGCTTGACCTAGTGTCAAGAGGCGTAGGACATGCACGAACCGGGCTGTGCGGTAGCATATTCGTGTGTGCAAATATGGCGGTTCTAGAGCTGTGGAGCCATGGTTAAGGGCCATTCGGGTTCTCGGGCGGCAACAAACGCTATGGTGGAGAGGCTAGAGGTGTCAAAATGCCTTAACCATGGCGTACGGGCATGCTTGACTCGGTGCCGGGAGCCATAGGATGCGTTAGGCCCGGCCGTGCGGCGGCATGGTCGTGTGTGCAAATATGGCGGTTACGGAGCCATGGAGCCAAGGTTAAGGGCCGTTCGGGCTCTCGAGCGATGGCAAATGCTATGGTAGAGAGGCCGGAGGTGTCAAAATGCCTTAACCATGGCGTACGGGCATGCTTGACTCGGTGCGAGAGCCATAGGATGCGTTGGAACCGGCCGTGTGGCGGCATGGTCGTGTGTGCAAATATGGCGGTTTTGCGGCCGTGGAGGCTGTGGTTAAGAGCCCTTCAGGCTCTCAGGTGATGAAAACCTCTATGGTGGAGAGGTGAGAGGCATCAAAATGGCTTAACCATGGCGTACGGGCGTGCTTGACCCGGTGCCGAGAGCCGTAGGATGCACAGGATCCGGCTGTGCGGCAGCACAGTCGTGTGTGCAATTATGGATGTTCTGGAGTCGTGGAGCTATAGTTAAGGGTTGTTCGGGCTCTCGGGTGATGACAAATATTGTGGTGGTGAGGCTAAAGGTGTCAAAACGCCTTAACCATGGCATACGGTCGTGCTTGACCTAGTGTCGAGAGCTATAGGACATGCAGGAACTGGCTGTGCGGTAGCATAGTCGTGTGTGCAAATATGGCAGTTCTAGAGCTGTGGAGCCATGGTTAAGGGCCATTCGGGTTCTCGGGCGGTAATAAACGCTGTGATGGAGAGGCCAAAGGTGTTAAAATGCCTTAACCATGGTGCATGGGCGTGCTTGACTTGGTGCGAGGAGCCGTCGGACGCATAGGAACCGGCCGTGCTGCAGCAAAGTCGTGTGTGCAAATATGGTAGTTCTGGAGCCGTGGAGCTGAGGTTAAGGGCCATTCAGGCTCTCGAGCGACGACAAACACTATGGTAGAGAGGCCAGAGGTGTCAAAATGCCTTAACCATGGCATACGGCCTTGCTTGACTCAGTGCCGGGAGCCATAGGATGCGTTGGAACCGACCATGCGGCGGCATGGTCGTGTGTGTGCAAATGTGGCGGTTTTACTTGCCGTGGAGCCATGGTTAAGGGCCCTTCGGGCTCTCGGGTGATGGAAAATCTATGGTGGAGAGGTGAAAGGCATCAAAATGGCTTAACCATGGCGTACGGGTGTGCTTGAACCGGTGCCGAGAGCCGTAGGATGCACGGGATCCGGCCGTGCGCCGGCACGATCGTGTGTGCAATTATGGATGTTCTGGAGTCGTGGAGCTATAGTTAAGGGCCGTTCGGGCTCTTGGGTGATGAAAAACATTGTGTGGTGGGGCCAGAGGTGTCAAAATGCCTTAACCATGGCATACGGTCGTGCTTGACCTAGTGTCGAGCGGTAGGACACGTAGGAACCGGGCGTGTGGTAGCATGGTCGTGTGTGCAAATATGGCGGTTCTAGAGCGGTGGAGCCATGGTTAAGGGCCATTCGGGTTCTTGGGTGGCAACAAATACTGTGGTTGAGAGGCCAGCGGTGTCAAAATGCCTTAACCATAGTGCATGGGCGTGCTTGACTTGGTGCGAGGAGCCGTAGGATGCGCAGGAACCGGCCGTGCGGCAGCAAAGTCGTGTGTGCAAATATGGCAGTTCTGGAGCCATGGAGCCGAGGTTAAGTCCCGTTCAGGCTCTCAAGTGACGGCAAACGCTATGGTAGAGAGGCCGGAGGTGTCAAAATGCCTTAACCATGGCGTACGGGCATGCTTGACTCGGGGTCGGGAGCCATAAAATGCGTTGGAACCGGCCGTGCGGCGGCATGGTCGAGTGTGCAAATATGGCGTTTGGAGCCATGGAGGCATGGTTAAGGGCCCTTCGGGCTCTCGGGTGATGGAAAACTCTATGGTGGAGAGGTGAGAGGCATCAAAATGGCTTAACCATGGCGTACGGGCGTGCTTGACCCGGTGCGAGAGCCATAGGATGCACGGGGATCCGGCCGTGCGGTAGCACGGTCGTGTGTGCAATTATGGATGTTACGGAGTCGTGGAGCTGTAGTTAAGTGCCGTTCGGGCTCTCGGGTGATGACAAACATTGTGGTGGTGAGGCCGGAGGCATCAAAATGCCTTAACCATGGCATACGGTCATGCTTGACCTAGTGTCAAGAGCTGTAGGACACGCACGAGCCGGGCTGTGCGGTAGCATATTCGTGTGTGCAAATATGGCGGTTCTAGAGCTATGGAGCCATGGTTAAGGGCCATTCGGGTTCTCGGCGGCAACAAACGCTGTGGTGGAGAGGCTAGAGGTGTCAAAATGCCTTAACCATGGCGTATGGCATGCTTGACTCGGTGCCGGGAGCCATAGGATGCGTTGGGCCCGGCCGTGCGGCGGCATGGTCGTGTGTGCAAATATGGCGGTCTGGAGCCGTGGAGCCAAGGTTAAGGGCCGTTCGGGCTCTTGAGCGATGGCAAACGCTATGGTAGAGAGGCCGGAGGTGTCAAAATGCCTCAACCATGGCGTACGGGCATGCTTGACTCGGTCTTGAGAGCCATAGGATGCGTTGGAACCGGCCGTGCGGCGGCATGGTCATGTGTGCAAATATGGCGTTTTGCGGCCGTGGAGCTATGGTTAAGGGCCCTTCGGGCTCTCGGGTGATGAAAAACTCTATGGTGGAGAGGTGAGAGGCATCAAAATGGCTTAACCATGGCGTACGGGCGTGCTTGACCCGGTGCCGAGAGCCATAGGATGCACGGGATCCGGCCGTGCGGCGGCACGGTCGTGTGTGCAATTATGGATGTTACAGGTCGTGGAGCTATAGTTAAGGGCCGTTTGGGCTCTCGGGTGATGACAAATATTGTGGTGGTGAGGCCGGAGGTGTCAAAATGCCTTAACCATGGCATACGGTCGTGCTTGAACTAGTGTCGAGAGCTATAGGACATGCGGGGAACCGGGCGTGCGGTAGCATAGTCGTGTGTGCAAATATGGCGGTTCTAGAGGCTGTGGAGCCATGGTTAAGGGCCATTCGGGTTCTCGGGCGGTAATAAATGCTGTGGTGGAGAGGCCAAAGGTGTTAAAATGCCTTAACCATGGTGCATGGGCGTGCTTGACTTGGTGCGAGGAGCCGTAGGACGCATAGGAACCGGCCGTGCGGCGGCAAAGTCGTGTGTGCAAATATGGCGGTTCGGAGCCGTGGAGCCGAGGTTAAGGGCCGTTCGGGCTCTCGGCGACGACAAACGCTATGGTAGAGAGGCCGGAGGTGTCAAAATGCCTTACCCATGGCGTACGGGCTTGCTTGACTCGGTCTTGGGGGAGCCATAGGACGCGTTGGAACCGACCATGCGGCGGCATGGTCGTGTGTGCAAATGTGGCGGTTTTGCGCCGTGGAGCCATGGTTAAGGGACCTTCAGGCTCTCGGGTGATGGAAAACTCTATGGTGGAGAGGTGAGAGGCATCAAAATGGCTTAACCATGGCGTATGTGTGTGCTTGAACCGGTGCCGAGGGCCGTAGGATGCACAGGATCCGGCCGTGTGCCAGCACAGTCGTGTGTGCTATTATGGATGTTACAGGTCATGGAGCTATAGTTAAGGGCCGTTCGGGCTCTCGGTGATGACAAACATTGTGGTGGTGGGGCCGGAAGGTGTCAAAACGCCTTAACCATGGCATACGATCGTGCTTGACCTAGTGTCGAGAGGCATGTAGGACACGTAGGAACTGGGCGTGGGGTAGCATAGTCGTGTGTGCAAATATGGCAGTTCTAGAGCGGTGGAGCCATGGTTAAGGGCCATTCGGGTTCTTGGGTGGCAACAAATGCTGTGGTCGAGAGGCCAGCGGTGTCAAAACGAGTGCATGGGCGTGCTTGACTTGGTGCGAGGAGCCGTAGGATGCGCGGAACCGGCCGTGCGGCGGCAAATTCGTGTGTGCAAATATGGCGGTTACGGAGCCGTGGAGCCGAGGTTAAGTGCCGTTCGGGCTCTCGAGTGATGGCAAACACTATGGTAGAGAGGCCGGAGGTGTCAAAATGCCTTAACCATGGCGTACGGGCATCCTTGACTCGGAGCGGGAGCCATAAAATGCGTTGGAACCGGCCGTGCGGCGGCATGGTCGAGTGTGCAAATATGGCATGTTTGGAGCCGTGGAGGCATGGTTAAGGGCCCTTCGGGCTCTCGGGTGGTGGAAAACTCTATGGTGGAGAGGTGAGAGGCATCAAAATGGCTTAACCATGGCGTACGGGCGTGCTTGACCCGGTGCGAGAGCCATATGATGCACGGGATCCGGCGTGCGGCGGCACGGTCGTGTGTGCAATTATGGATGTTACGGTCGTGGAGCTGTAGTTAAGGGCCGTTCGGGCTCTCGGGTGATGACAAACATTGTGGTGGTGCGGCCGGAGGCATCAAAATGCCTTAACCATGGGACCTAGTGTCAAGAGGCTGTAGGACACGCACGAACCGGGTGTGCGGTAGCATATTCGTGTGTGCAAATATGGCGGTTCTAGAGCTGTGGAGCCATGGTTAAGGGCCATTCAGGTTCTCCGGTGGCAACAAATGCTGTGGTGGAGAGGCTAGAGGTGTCAAAATGCCTTAACCATGGCGTACGGGCATGCTTGACTCAGTGCTAGGAGCCATAGGATGCGTTGGAACTGACCGTGCGGCAGCATGGTCGTGTGTGCAAATATGGCAGTTCTGGAGCCATGGAGCCAAGGTTAAGGGCCGTTCAAGCTCTCGAGCAATGGCAAACGCTATGGTAGAGAGGCCAGAGGTGCCAAAATGCCTTAACCATGGTGTATGGGCATGCTTGACTCAGTGCCGAGAGCCATACAATGCGTTGGAACCTACCGTGCGGCAGCATGGTCGTGTGTGCAAATATGGCGGTTTGCGGCCGTGGAGGCCGTGGTTAAGGGCCCTTCGGGCTCTCGGGTGATGAAAAACTCTATGGTGGTGAGGTGAGAGGCATCAAAATGGCTTAACCATGGCGTACGGGCGTGCTTGACCCGGTGCCGGAGCCGTAGGATGCACGGGATCCGGGCGTGCGGTAGCACGGTCGTGTGTGCAATTATGGATGTTACGAGTCGTGGAGCTATAGTTAAGGGCCGTTCGGGCTCTCGGGTGATGACAAATATTGTGGTGGTGAGGCCGGAGGCATCAAAATGCCTTAACCATGGCATACGGTCGTGCTTGACCTAGTGTCGAGAGCTATAGGACATGCGGAAGGCTAGGCTGCGGTAGCATAGTCGTGTGTGCAAATATGGCGGTTCTAGAGCTGTGGAGCCATGGTTAAGGGCCATTCGAGTTCTCGGGCGGTAATAAACGCTGTGGTGGAGAGGCCAAAGGTGTTAAAACGCCTTAACCATGGTGCATGGGCGTGCTTGACTTGGTGCGAGGAGCCGTAGGACGCATAGGAACCGGCCGTGCGGCAGCAAAGTCGTGTGTGCAAATATGGCAGTTCTGGAGCCGTGGAGTCGAGGTTAAGGGCCGTTCAGGCTCTCGAGCGATGACAAACGCTATGGTAGAGAGGCCAGAGGTGTCAAAATGCCTTACCCATGGCGTACGGGCTTGCTTGACTCAATGCCGGGAGCCATAGGACGCGTTGGAACCGACCATGCGGCAGCATGGTCGTGTGTGCAAATGTGGCAGTTTTACTGCCGTGGAGCCATGGTTAAGGGCCCTTCAGGCTCTTGAGTGATAGAAAACTCTATGGTGGAGAGGTGAGAGGCATCAAAATGGCTTAACCATGGCGTACGGGTGTGCTTGAACTGGTGCCGAGAGCCGTGGGATGCACAGGATCCGGCCGTGCGCCAGCACAGTTGTGTGTGCAATTATGGATGTTCTGGAGTCGTGGAGCTATAGTTAAGGGCCGTTCGGGCTCTCGGGTGATGAGAAACATTGTGGTGGTGGGGCCAGAGGTGTCAAAATGCCTTAACCATGGCATACGGTCATGCTTGACCTAGTGTCGAGAGCTGTAGGATACGTAGGAACCGGCTGTGCGGTAGCATAGTCGTGTGTGCAAATATGGCAGTTCTAGAGCGGTGGAGCCATGGTTAAGGGCCATTCGAGTTCTTGGGCGGCAACAAATGCTGTGGTCAAGAGGCCAGCGGTGTCAAAATGCCTTAACCATAGTGCATGGGCGTGCTTGACTTGGTGCGAGGAGCCGTAGGATGCGCAGGAACCGGCCGTGCGGCAGCAAAGTCGTGTGTGCAAATATGGCGGTTACGGAGCCGTGGAGCCGAGGTTAAGTGCCGTTCGGGCTCTTGTGTGACGGCAAACGCTATGGTAGAGAGGCCCGAGAGGTGTCAAAATGCCTTAACCATGGCGTACGGGCATGCTTGACTCGGGGGTCGGGAGCCATAAAATGCATTAGAACCGACCGTGCGGCGGCATGGTCGAGTGTGCAAATATGGCGGTTTTGGAGCCGTGGAGGCATGGTTAAGGGCCCTTCGGGCTCTCGGGTGATGGAAAACTCTATGGTGGAGAGGTGAGAGGCATCAAAATGGCTTAACCATGGCGTACGGGCGTGCTTGACCCGGTGCCGAGAGCCATAGGATGCACGGGATCCGACCTGCGGCGGCACGGTCGTGTGTGCAATTATGGATGTTACGGAGTCGTGGAGCTGTAGTTAAGGGCCGTTCGGGCTCTCGGGTGATGACAAACATTGTGGTGGTGAGGCCGGAGGCATCAAAATGCCTTAACCATGGCATACGGTCATGCTTGGCCTAGTGTCAAGAGCTGCGGGACACGCACGAACGGTTGTGCGGTAGCATAGTCGTGTGTGCAAATATGGCAGTTCTAGAGCGGTGGAGCCATGGTTAAGGGCCATTCAGGTTCTCGGGCGGCAACAAACGCTATGGTGGAGAGGCTAGAGGTGTCAAAATGCCTTAACCATGGCGTACGGGCATGCTTGACTCAGTGCCGGGAGCCATAGGATGCGTTGGAACCGACCATGCGGCAGCATGGTCGTGTGTGCAAATATGGCAGTTCTGGAGCCGTGGAGCCAAGGTTAAGGGCCGTTCAGGCTCTCGAGCGATGGCAAATGCTATGGTAGAGAGGCCAGAGGTGTCAAAATGTCTTAACCATGGCGTACGGGCATGCTTGACTCAGTGCCGAGAGCCATAGGATGCGTTGGAACCGACCGTGCGGCAGCATGGTTGTTGACGGTCGTTAAGTATCAATTTTATACCGTCAACGCAGCAAGAGAAAGGACTAATATGAGTTCACCTGTTAGATATAGGGGTTACACTGACAGAATTCCACGAGTTTTGGTGATTGTCTATTTCTGCAGGGGGTTATCGGAAAGAGAACCAAAGGAGGCCCACATGTCATGATTACATAGAGATAAAGACCGAACGGGTAAAATTGTATAATCTAGAAGACTCCGAAGGCAAACCCCGGAAGCTGGGGCCCACTGTCGGGGTGGCGGTCGGCCGACCCGGGGGGAGTCGGCCGACTCCCCACCTCCACCAATCGGTGGAGTCTCGTGGATCCCGCCTCCACCGCCTTTGAGGATGAATAATTATCGTCCATTTAGGTCGGTTTGATCCGAGGGCTGTGGTTAATCCTAGGGGGCTATATATTCGAGCCCCCGGCCCTGGGTGAAACCCTAATTCATTCCTAGTTCATTCAAGAGTTCATTCTCTCATCGGAATTCGGAAAGCCGAGCCACCATCTCAATTAGAGCTCCATAGTTTAGTAGCATAGCTACATAGGAATAGATCTAGAGGGAATCAAGCCTAGCTTGGAGTCCGGATCTGTCGGAGTTCTTGGTAATTCCCCTCTACATTCTTGTAATATTCATCATTGTTCGTGATACTATGAGTAGTACTTTATTCTATTCTATTATATCAGACTTGACTTTGCTCTATTTGATTACTTTCTCAATTATATTGTTCTTAGTTTACTTTGATTATATGTTTAGCATAGTTGGACTAGAATTGTGTTTATGCATAGGATCGTATAGCACTTGCTCATTAGATCGATGGGTGAGTGGTAAATATTGTGTAGGCGTGGTGCCTAGATTGTATTTATCTGCGATTACACCCTATTGGCCGGGTCGTGTGGTAGATCGCGGAAGTGACGGTTCCGTTGAGTCCTTTGTATTCCATCCCCGTTGGTAGGTCTTAGTAGAACAACCTATTACATTGAAGTCATTGCTATGTCTCTTGTCTTCTCTGGTAATATCACTATGCATAGATGTAACCTTTTCCCGCCATGATTGCTAGATGTTCTTGCACTAATCATTGTATGCTTTGACCTTATAGTTAGAATAACATAGGATTATACCCTAGATCGTCCTAGTCCATGCTAGTGTTATAAGCTTAGAGTGCTAAGTTGAGATGGCTTATTACTATTATTTTATGTGGCTAAATGCTCTCATTTATCTTATGTCATTTATCATTCATTCCTATATTTTATGTGACACTTACCCCGTATGAGATGATCGATACGAGACAAGGTTAAGCTCTCCATTACAGCATGTGCATTGCTCATCACTCATTATCCAGTGCATTCCCTTCCCGAGTGGTAAAAATATAAATAACGATACCTGGATTACTCCTGGTTAAAATGCTACATCGGTATTATCGTGCGCTTGCGGATCCCATATTTATTTCTAGTAGCGAGTTGCATTATTTAGTACCAGCATTTTTGGCGCCATGTTGGGGATGACAACCTAACACCGAGTGGCGTTAGAAATGTCAACAAGCATTTTTGGCGCCGTTCTTGGGGAAGGTTGAAAGCCAATGGATAATGAGCAGCATTGCACTACATAATGAGATTGAGCACTTTGTCACCATTCTCTACTCATACAGCCTTACCCTTGTTTTTCGTCTATTCTTATATCTTATGCGGGGTAATGTATGAAAAAGACAATTCTTCCGATAATTATATTGACAATCCGAAGCTTTATTCGGGAAGGCCGAGAAGCAAGTTGAAGAAAACCAATCAATCATCATCATCATCAACTCAACTTGGAAGTTTGTCGAAGCGAGAAAGTCAACCTTTCGTACGAGACTTGACACCGAGCGTTTGAAGCCATGGCGAACAAGTCACTCCGCGAGTTCTCGGCTCCAACTACGGACAACATTCGTGCTTGGACCGAGTGCGGACATCGAAGGAGCTTTTGAGCTCAAGCTGCGCTAATCAACATGGTGCAAGCAAGCCGGTTACGTGGGAAGGCCCATGAAGATGCTAGTGCTCATCTCCAACACTTCACGGAGATTTGTAGCACATTCACTATCAAGGACGTCCCCGAGAGATGCTATACTACTTCGCCTCTTCCCATTCTCACTTTTGGGGAGAGCGAAAAGCGGTGGTTCTACGCCAATAAGGAGAAGAATCCTACGTGGGCATTATGTTCCACCAATTTCTTGGCGAAGTTCTTCCCAATGGGCAAGACAAATGCTCTTCGCGGGAAGATATCAAGCTTTCGGCAACACCATGATGAGGCTGTCCCGAAGCTTGGGAGCGCTTTCAAGATTACATCCTCGAGTGTCCTCATCATGGCATGGAGAATTGGCTGCTCATGCGAGACATTCTACCATGGGCTCAGCAACGGACACGTGAGACGATGGATCTTTGCTGCTGGAGGTGCATTCTTATCACTCACTATTCCTCAAGCCACGGCTCTTGTGGAGAAGATGGCATCCAACCAAGGTTGGAGTGAAGAAAGAACTCGAGACCCGCAAGAGAGGAGGAGGAATGCACCGGTGAAGGAGGTAGACATGCTTTGTACGCAAAATGGATCTACTAATAAAGAGGCTCGATGAGAGAGCCACGAGAGAAGAAAGAAGTCATGCATATACATGATGCTCGCATGACATGTGAAGAGTGTGGAGAGGCTGGGCACACAGTGCTAACGCGCCTGGCGAAGGAGGACGTGAACTACCTCAATAACAACAACAATAATTACTACCGTCCTCGCGGAATCAAGGTTGGAATCAACGGCGAGAGGCCTAACTACTCGGGCAACTATCAAGGTAACTATCAAGGCTCCTCCTACAATAATTACAACCGGCCGCCTTTGAGAGAGCTAGTCTTGAACCAAGGCAAGATGATGGACAATCTGTCCAAGAAGGCGACATCAAATGACAAGGTCCTAGAGACACTCGGCAACGGGAATGGATGGCTTTTCCAATGCCATCAAGAGTCGGCTCGGCTTCAACAAGATACTTGAGTCGCGGTACAACGGCTTGTTAACCTTGCTCCCTCAACGGCCAAGGTAAACCGCGGGACAACCCGAAGAGCTCGAGACTGCAAATCTTGTTGATATATTCAATGTAGAAGATAGCCGGAGTGATCCATCGAAGGGGTCATGGATTGACTCAACTCGCCAATCAAGAAGGGCGATCCGGGAGACCAGATCATTCCGATCTCCATTGGAAGTATTAACTTTAATGAGGCAATCTGTGACTTCGGCGCAAGCATCAACATTATGCCAAGAGTGATATATGAGAAGCTATTCAGATGCCCCTTAGCATACACAACCATGTGCTTACGGCTTGCGGATCGGTCACTTCGTGTTCCTTTGGGAGTACTTGAAGACATATGTGCACGAGTAGGCAACTCGTATGTTCCAGCAGACTTCGTGGTAGTGGATACAGGCAGTGATGAAAGGTCCCCTGTCATTTTGGGACGACCATTCTTGAACACTGCTTTGGAGCCATCATGTATGCCAACACCGCCAAGATCATCTTCAACATCAAGGGCAAGCGAGAAACCTTCTTCTTCAAGAACGAGTCTTTGCGGTTCCAAAGACACCCTCATCAACGAACGGTGAGAAGAAGAAGAATCCGGCTAAGAAGAGCAAGAACAAAGATAAGAAGACCAAGAAGACGGAGACGTGAGGATGGTCACTGCAGTCCACGAGGAGCATGACCACTTACTCGAGTCCCCACGTCGATCAAGAAGGATGACCCGGTGTCCCAACCATTCAATGCTCCATCAACGAAGCTCTTTCAATAAAGGCATGCGTGACACCGGATCGGGCGTCAACATTATGGCCAAGGTAACTTATGAGTATCTATATGGCACTATGCCTTTGGAGCCTACCTATGCACAAATGCGGATGGCGGACCCGGACATTCCGCTTCGTCGAAGGAGAAGTGAAGGATGTCCTCATCCGGATAGATGACCATTATGTCCCTACGAGACTTCCTAGTCATTGACATGGGAGATGACTACGATCCTCCAATCATCCTAGGAAGACCATTCACGAACACCACCGAGCTATCATCTATATTGGGACGGGAGAGATCCATTTCCACTTTCCCACCGAGAAGGTACGCCGCTACTTCAACAATAATTATATAATCACCGAAGAGCCCAAGAAGAACGGAACAAGGAGAAGGCAGCGTACCCGTCGCGAACAAGAAGAACATCACTACGAGATGGATGGGCTAACTATGAGGGAGAAGTGTCAAGATATGAAGACCGGTACCACGAAGATAAGAACATTATAGAAGAACCTAAAGAGGTGCTACCAACAGAAGAGAAACAAGTGGTCCAAGAAGCTTCCTCCTCAAGGTCAACCTCTCCAACAAAGAAGGTGTGGAAAGTAAAAGAAAAATCAGAATTAATTCCTACACAAGAGGCGACGTCATCAGAGGCGCCCCTTGAAAAATGAGCGAACATGACAAGTCCTGTTCGGAGGACTTAAAACCACCGAAACGCCGCGCCAAGAGGTAACTTGGTATTTATCGGCATTACTTTTCAGCATTATATTTTTTACCTTAGTATATTTATTTCCCTACTTGCATCTTAGTTGCATCTTTACTCTTTTATCTCCGCATTTGAAAAGAAAATAAAGATATTGTGCATTTGCATCCGAGAAAATCGTCAAGCCCCATGTGGATAGTCATTCACTGTGGTGGCACAAAAATAATTTCTCGGCATATTTATTTCCCCGTGTCGCATTCCTTAAATAATAAAAAGATAAAAATAATTCTTGTGATCCCGTTAGAACAAGTCTAAGTTAAGAAAGTTCTAGACAACCAAGGCCTAGAGGTTTTATCACTAACGCTTAATCGGTTCCACAAGCTTTGTTGTCTATTTGAGCTTCACGGAACATCAAGGATCATGAAGAGCTAACGAGGCGAAGGACATCCAATCCCCGTCGAAGTCTTTGCCCGCGAAAATTGAATGCTTTGTCTCCAACGGCAACTATCTACGACACTCTGGAGGACTAGAACGTCTTCGGTGCACATCGGCAACATCGGCGAGACTATGTCAACATCCGGCTTGGGGGAAAGCATCCCCGTGTACCAAGCTAAGTGTTTCCAACTTATCTATTTATGCTTTATTAGAGTGTGCTTTGATTAAAACAACTAAAAAAGATGCATAACCATAGAAACCCAAAAAAGATTTCCTTATTTATCTTTTCTATTTTTGGAGAGCTCTTGCAATCTGTCTTTAAAAGTGATCCCTAGAATAAACTCTACATGGAGATGATGAATAGTTGCTCTTCTGCCGTAATTCCTTTCAAGTACCTAGTTTTCAACCTCGCACTCTCCCGAGTTTTGGACACAACCGTTTAGATTTGAGATTTGCTTTGAACACTAAAACTTGTGGGTAGCAAACACTTGATCTAAGTCTAGGTGGTTGACGGGTATGATATGGGAAGGTTTTGAGCTGCATTTCTTGTCCATCTTGTTCCTAGAGATACTAGAGTTACGGAGAGTTTATCTTAAAAAAAATATTAAATTCCTGCATGATGAGTTCCTTTATGATGAGAGTTTAAAGTCCTACCACAGCCATACATTCATGCTTACTAGATTAGGAAAACCCATCTCGTTTAAATAGATCATATTGTAGATTTGAGTGTAGACTTTATAGGCATTGAGTGTGGTTATCTTTTGTGGACCCATAAGGAATTAGTCACGCGGTTAAAGTCAATACTATGTGCTCTCCATCCATTGATCTATGCTACTTACGTCCTCGAAGCATGCACCCATTTTATAAATACTACATTCATTCGTGCTACTTCGTTCCTCGAAGTACCACCCACATATAGATCCATATCCACCACATATCGTGCTATCTCTACCCCGGAGATACGCACCTATCTTTGCTCCTATCCTGGGAGTACGCATTCCCCACATATTGTGCTATCTCTACCTTAGAGACACGCACTTATCTTGCTCCTACACTGCGGGAGTACGCATCCATCCATTCATCCATCCACATATACATACGCCATTCATTTCACATCATCCGAGAAAAGGTTCTACTCCTATTCTAGGAGTGAACATCTAGACATAATCATCGCCGTTCTATTTGCCTACATAAAAGCTCTAGTCATTATCATTTCAAGTTATACACTCCCTGTGCTAAAGTTTCGTTTTCGGAGGATTGGTTGCTCTAAAAAAAAAAAAAAAAAAAAAAAAAAAGAAAGAAAGAAAAAAAAAAAGAAAAAAAAAAAAGAAAGAGTAGCCAAGTCCTTCCATTCAAGAAAGTTTCAAGGTTTCCGAATAAAGGGAGTCATGTTATCCCCAAAGGAGCGAGTGTAGAAGTAGATGTTCACCCGGTTAAGTACCCCTCGTAATCATTTCCTTATCACCATCATCCTATCATCATCTCATCCATTCCATTTCCTCATTCACATGCACATATGACTTTATTATTATTTTAGTTCCTATTGGATCCATGTCTTAACTATGCAATATATGCAAGTGAGTTTGAGTGTCTCCCCACCTATGAGCTCCACATAAGCCTATTAGAAAGTAGGGTGAGAGAGAGAAGGCACTTTCCACTATGCCTTAGTTCCATAAATATCACATATTCGAGAGAAGAGAGAAGGCATACACTACTCATGCCTTAGAGAGGATCCGAAATACCACAAATGAGAGACTTGAAAGGTTCATACAAGGAACTCGAGTTTTATTTCAAAACCTTGCAAAAACTCCGGGATAATAGTTGATCAAAGAGCGAGAAACATGGCGCTTGACTTGACCGTTCTATCTTTCAACTACTCAAGACCCAAGTGACGGTTACAAGCCCCATGGTGAAAGGTAATATGAGTGAGTTTTGAGTCGGGATAGTTCACTCTAATCCGGAGGAGAGTTCTTGTTTGAACGCATGTGTACTTGTGAGGAGTGAAAGTATTGTAGCAACTCCGATCCATCATCGAGTCTATCTTTGCTCGGGGACGAGCAAAAGGTAAGCTTGGGGGAGTTTGTTGACGGTCGTTAAGTATCAATTTTATACCGTCAACGCAGCAAGAGAAAGGACTAATATGAGTTCACCGTTAGATATAGGGGTTACACCGAAATTCCACGAGTTTTGGTGATTGTCTATTTCGCGGGGGTTATCGGAAAGAGAACCAAAGGAGGCCCACATGTCATGATTACATAGAGATAAAGACCGAACGGGTAAAATTGTATAATCTAGAAGACTCCGAGAAGGCAAACCACGGAAGGCTGGGGCCCACTGCGGGGGTGGCCGGTCGGCCGACCCGGGGGAGTCGGCCGACTCCCCACCTCCACCAATCGGGTGGAGTCTCGTGGATCCCGCCTCCACCGCCTTTGAGGATGAATAATTATCGTCCATTTAGGTCGGTTTGATCCGAGGGCTGTGGTTAATCCTAGGGGGCTATATATTCGAGCCCCCGGCCCCTGGGTGAAACCTAATTCATTCCTAGTTCATTCAAGAGTTCATTCTCTCATCGAATTCGGAGAAGCCGAGCCACCATCTCAATTAGAGCTCCATAGTTTAGTAGCATAGCTACATAGGAATAGATCTAGAGGGAATCAAGCCTAGCTTGGAGTCCGGATCTGTCGGAGTTCTTGGTAATTCCCCTCTACATTCTTGTAATATTCATCATTGTTCGTGATACTATGAGTAGTACTTTATTCTATTCTATTATATCAGACTTGACTTTGCTCTATTTGATTACTTTCTCAATTATATTGTTCTTAGTTTACTTTGATTATATGTTTAGCATAGTTGGACTAGAATTGTGTTTATGCATAGGATCGTATAGCACTTGCTCATTAGATCGATGGGTGAGTGGTAAATATTGTGTAGGCGTGGTGCCTAGATTGTATTTATCTGCGATTACACCCTATTGGCCGGGTCGTGTGGTAGATCGCGGAAGTGACAGGTTCCGTTGAGTCCTTTGTATTCCATCCCCGTTGGTAGGTCTTAGTAGAACAACCTATTACATTGAAGTCATTGCTATGTCTCTTGTCTTCTCGGTAATATCACTATGCATAGATGTAACCTTTTCCCGCCATGATTGCTAGATGTTCTTGCACTAATCATTGTATGCTTTGACCTTATAGTTAGAATAACATAGGATTATACCCTAGATCGTCCTAGTCCATGCTAGTGTTATAAGCTTAGAGTGCTAAGTTGAGATGGCTTATTACTATTATTTTATGTGGCTAAATGCTCTCATTTATCTTATGTCATTTATCATTCATTCCTATATTTTATGTGACACTTACCCCGTATGAGATGATCGATACGAGACAAGGTTAAGCTCTCCATTACAAAGCATGTGCATTGCTCATCACTCATTATCCAAGTGCATTCCCTTCCCAAAGGGTAAAAATATAAATAACGATACTGGATTACTCCTGGTTAAAATGCTACATCGGTATTATACGTAAACGCTTGCGGATCCCATATTTATTTCTAGTAGCAGTTGCATTATTTAGTACCAGCATTTTTGGCGCCATGTTGGGGATGACAACCTAACACTGAGTGGCGTTAGAAATGTCAACAATGGTCGTGTGTGCAAATATGGCAGTTTTGCAGCCGTGGAGCTGTGGTTAAGAGCCCTTCAGGCTCTTAGGTGATGAAAACCTCTATGGTGGAGAGGTGAGAGGCATCAAAATGGCTTAACCATGGCGTACGGGCGTGCTTGACCCGGTGCCGAGAGCCGTAGGATGCACAGGATCCGGCCGTGCGGCAGCACAGTCGTGTGTGCAATTATGGATGTTCTGGAGTCGTGGAGCTATAGTTAAGGGTTGTTCGGGCTCTCGGGTGATGACAAATATTGTGGTGGTGAGGCCAGAGGCGTCAAAACGCCTTAACCATGGCATACGGTCGTGCTTGACCTAGTGTCGAGCTATAGGACATGCGAGAACCGGGCCGTGCGGTAGCATAGTCGTGTGTGCAAATATGGCGCTTCTAGAGCTGTGGAGCCATGGTTAAGGGCCATTCGGGTTCTCGGGCGGTAATAAACGCTGTGGTGGAGAGGCCAAAGGTGTTAAAACGCCTTAACCATGGTGCATGGGCGTGCTTGACTTGGTGCGAGGAGCCGTAGGACGCATAGGAACCGGCGGTGCGGCGGCAAAGTCGTGTGTGCAAATATGGCGGTTACGGAGCCGTGGAGCCGAGGTTAAGGGCCGTTCGGGCTCTCGAGCGATGACAAATGCTATGGTAGAGAGGCCGAGGTGTCAAAATGCCTTAACCATGGCGTACGGGCTTGCTTGACTCGGTCTTGGAGCCATAGGACGCGTTGGAACCGACCATGCGGCGGCATGGTCGTGTGTGCAAATGTGGCGGTTTTACCCGTGGAGCCATGGTTAAGGGCCCTTCAGGCTCTCGGGTGATGGAAAACTCTATGGTGGAGAGGTGAGAGGCATCAAAATGGCTTAACCATGGCGTACGGGTGTGCTTGAACCGGTGCCGAGAGCCGTAGGATGCACAGGATCCGGCCGTGCGCCAGCACAGTCGTGTGTGCAATTATGGATGTTCTGGAGTCGTGGAGCTATAGTTAAGGGCCGTTCGGGCTCTCGGGTGATGAAAAACATTGTGTGGTGGGGCCAGAGGTGTCAAAATGCCTTAACCATGGCATACGGTCGTGCTTGACCTAGTGTCAAGAGCTGTAGGACACGTAGGAACCGGCTGTGCGGTAGCATGGTCGTGTGTGCAAATATGGCAGTTCTAGAGCGGTGGAGCCATGGTTAAGGGCCATTCGGGTTCTTGGGTGGCAACAAATACTGTGGTTGAGAGGCCAGCGGTGTCAAAATGCCTTAACCATAGTGCATGGGCGTGCTTGACTTGGTGCGAGGAGCCGTAGGATGCGCAGGAACCGGCCGTGCGGCAGCAAAGTCGTGTGTGCAAATATGGCAGTTCTGGAGCCGTGGAGCCGAGGTTAAGTGCCGTTCGGGCTCTCGAGTGACGGCAAACGCTATGGTAGAGAGGCCGGAGGTGTCAAAATGCCTTAACCATGGCGTACGGGCATGCTTGACTCGAGCCGGGAGCCATAAAATGCGTTGGAACCGACCGTGCGGCAAAGCATGGTCGAGTGTGCAAATATAGCGGTTTTGGAGCCGTGGAGGCATGGTTAAGGGCCCTTCGGGCTCTCGGGTGATGGAAAACTCTACGGTGGAGAGGTGAGAGGCATCAAAATGGCTTAACCATGGCGTACGGCGTGCTTGACCCGGTGCCGAGAGCCATAGGATGCACGGGATCCGGCCGTGCGGTAGCACGTCGTGTGTGCAATTATGGATGTTCGGAGTCGTGGAGCTGTAGTTAAGTGCCGTTCGGGCTCTCGGGTGATGACAAACATTGTGGTGGTGAGGCCGAGGCATCAAAATGCCTTAACCATGGCATACGGTCATGCTTGACCTAGTGTCAAGAGCGTAGGACACGCACAAACCGGGCGTGCGGTAGCGTATTCGTGTGTGCAAATATGGCGGTTCTAGAGCTTTGTGGAGCCATGGTTAAGGGCCATTCGGGTTCTCGGGCGGCAACAAACGCTGTGGTGGAGAGGCTAGAGGTGTCAAAATGCCTTAACCATGGCGTATGGGCATGCTTGACTCGGTGCCGGGAGCCATAGGATGCGTTGGAACCGGCCGTGCGGCGGCATGGTCGTGTGTGCAAATATGGCGATCCTGGAGCCGTGGAGCCAAGGTTAAGGGCCGTTCGGGCTCTTGAGCGATGGCAAACGCTATGGTAGAGAGGCCGGAGGTGTCAAAATGCCTCAACCATGGCGTACGGGCATGCTTGACTCGGTCGAGAGCCATAGGATGCGTTGGAACCGACCGTGCGGCGGCATGGTCATGTGTGCAAATATGGCGTTTTGCAGCCGTGGAGCTATGGTTAAGGGCCCTTCAGGCTCTTGGGTGATGAAAAACTCTATGGTGGAGAGGTGAGAGGCATCAAAATGGCTTAACCATGGCGTACGGGCGTGCTTGACCCGGTGCCGAGAGCCATAGGATGCATAGGATCCGGGCGTGCGGCGGCACGGTCGTGTGTGCAATTATGGATGTTACGAGTCGTGGAGCTATAGTTAAGGGCCGTTCGGGCTCTCGGGTGATGACAAATATTGTGGTGGTGAGGCCGGAGGCGTCAAAACGCCTTAACCATGGCATACGGTCGTGCTTGAACTAGTGTCGAGAGCTATAGGACATGCGGGAACTGGCCAGGCGTGCGGTAGCATAGTCGTGTGTGCAAATATGGCGGTTCTAGAGCCGTGGAGCCATGGTTAAGGGCCATTCCGGTTCTCGGCGGTAATAAACGCTGTGGTGGAGAGGCCAAAGGTGTTAAAATGCCTTAACCATGGTGCATGGGCGTGCTTGACTTGGTGCGAGGAGCCGTAGGACGCATAGGAACCGGCCGTGCGGCAAAGCAAAGTCGTGTGTGCAAATATGGCGGTTCGGAGCCGTGGAGCCGAGGTTAAGGGCCGTTCGGGCTCTCGAGCGACGACAAACGCTATGGTAGAGAGGCCGGAGGTGTCAAAATGCCTTACCCATGGCGTACGGGCTTGCTTGACTCGGTCTTGCCGGAGCCATAGGACGCGTTGGAACCGACCATGCGGCGGCATGGTCGTGTGTGCAAATGTGGCGGTTTTACTTTGCCGTGGAGCCATGGTTAAGGGCCCTTCAGGCTCTTGGGTGATGGAAAACTCTATGGTGGAGAGGTGAGAGGCATCAAAATGGCTTAACCATGGCGTATGTGTGTGCTTGAACCGGTGCCGAGGGCCGTAGGATGCACGGGATCCGGCCGTGCGCCGGCACGACAACGTGTGTGCAATTATGGATGTTCGAGTCATGGAGCTATAGTTAAGGGCCGTTCGGGCTCTCGGGTGATGACAAACATTGTGGTGGTGGGGCCAGAGGTGTCAAAACGCCTTAACCATGGCATACGATCGTGCTTGACCTAGTGTCGAGAGCTGTAGGACACGTAGGAACTGGCTGTGGGGTAGCATAGTTGTGTGTGCAAATATGGCAGTTCTAGAGCGGTGGAGCCATGGTTAAGGGCCATTCGGGTTCTTGGGTGGCAACAAATGCTGTGGTCGAGAGGCCAGCGGTGTCAAAACAAGTGCATGGGCGTGCTTGACTTGGTGCGAGGAGCCGTAGGATGCGCAGGAACCGGCCGTGCGGCAGCAAATTCGTGTGTGCAAATATGGCGGTTACGGAGCCGTGGAGCCGAGGTTAAGTGCCGTTCGGGCTCTCGAGTGACGGCAAACGCTATGGTAGAGAGGCCGGAGGTGTCAAAATGCCTTAACCATGGCGTACGGGCATGCTTGACTCGGCCGGGAGCCATAAAATGCGTTGGAACCGACCGTGCGGCGGCATGGTCGAGTGTGCAAATATAGCATGTTTGGAGCCGTGGAGGCATGGTTAAGGGCCCTTCGGGCTCTCGGGTGATGGAAAACTCTATGGTGGAGAGGTTAGAGGCATCAAAATGGCTTAACCATGGCGTACGGGCGTGCTTGACCCGGTGCCGAGAGCCATAGGATGCACGGGATCCGGCCGTGCGGTAGCACGGTCGTGTGTGCAATTATGGATGTTCGGAGTCGTGGAGCTGTAGTTAAGTGCCATTCGGGCTCTCGGGTGATGACAAACATTGTGGTGGTGAGGCCGGAGGCATCAAAATGCCTTAACCATGGCATACGGTCATGCTTGACCTAGTGTCAAGAGCTGTAGGGACACGCACAAACCGGCCGTGCGGTAGCGTATTCGTGTGTGCAAATATGGCGGTTCTAGAGCCGTGGAGCCATGGTTAAGGGCCATTCGGGTTCTCGGGCGGCAACAAACGCTGTGGTGGAGAGGCTAGAGGTGTCAAAATGCCTTAACCATGGCGTATGGGCATGCTTGACTCGGTGCCGGGAGCCATAGGATGCGTTGGACCCTGACCGTGCGGCGGCATGGTCGTGTGTGCAAATATGGCAGTCCACCTGGAGCCGTGGAGCCAAGGTTAAGGGCCGTTCGGGCTCTTGAGCGATGGCAAACGCTATGGTAGAGAGGCCGGAGGTGTCAAAATGCCTCAACCATGGCGTACGGGCATGCTTGACTCAGTGCCGAGAGCCATAGGATGCGTTGGAACCGACCGTGCGGCAAAGCATGGTCATGTGTGCAAATATGGCGTTTTGCGGCCGTGGAGCTATGGTTAAGGGCCCTTCAGGCTCTTGGGTGATGAAAAACTCTATGGTGGAGAGGTGAGAGGCATCAAAATGGCTTAACCATGGCGTACGGGCGTGCTTGACCCGGTGCCGAGAGCCATAGGATGCACGGGATCCGGGCCGGCGGCACGGTCGTGTGTGCAATTATGGATGTTCGAGTCGTGGAGCTATAGTTAAGGGCCGTTCGGGCTCTCGGGTGATGACAAATATTGTGGTGGTGAGGCCGAGGCGTCAAAACGCCTTAACCATGGCATACGGTCGTGCTTGAACTAGTGTCGAGAGCTATAGGACATGCGGAACCGGGCTGTGCGGTAGCATAGTCGTGTGTGCAAATATGGCGGTTCTAGAGCCGTGGAGCCATGGTTAAGGGCCATTCCGGTTCTCGGGCGTAATAAACGCTGTGGTGGAGAGGCCAAAGGTGTTAAAATGCCTTAACCATGGTGCATGGGCGTGCTTGACTTGGTGCGAGGAGCCGTAGGACGCATAGGAACCGGCCGTGCGGCAAAGAAAAGTCGTGTGTGCAAATATGGCGGTTACGGAGCCGTGGAGCCGAGGTTAAGGGCTGTTCAGGCTCTCGAGCGACGACAAACGCTATGGTAGAGAGGCCAGAGGTGTCAAAATGCCTTACCCATGGCGTACGGGCTTGCTTGACTCAGTGCCGGGAGCCATAGGACGCGTTGGAACCGACCATGCGGCAGCATGGTCGTGTGTGCAAATGTGGCAGTTTTACTGCCGTGGAGCCATGGTTAAGGGCCCTTCAGGCTCTTGGGTGATGGAAAACTCTATGGTGGAGAGGTGAGAGGCATCAAAATGGCTTAACCATGGCGTATGTGTGTGCTTGAACCGGTGCCGAGGGCCGTAGGATGCACAGGATCCGGCCGTGCGCCAGCACAGTCGTGTGTGCAATTATGGATGTTCTGGAGTCATGGAGCTATAGTTAAGGGCCGTTCGGGCTCTCGGGTGATGACAAACATTGTGGTGGTGGGGCCAGAGGTGTCAAAACGCCTTAACCATGGCATACGATCGTGCTTGACCTAGTGTCGAGAGCTGTAGGACACGTAGGAACTGGCTGTGGGGTAGCATAGTTGTGTGTGCAAATATGGCAGTTCTAGAGCGGTGGAGCCATGGTTAAGGGCCATTCGGGTTCTTGGGTGGCAACAAATGCTGTGGTCGAGAGGCCAGCGGTGTCAAAACGAGTGCATGGGCGTGCTTGACTTGGTGCGAGGAGCCGTAGGATGCGCAGGAACCGGCCGTGCGGCGGCAAAGAAATTCGTGTGTGCAAATATGGCGGTTACGGAGCCGTGGAGCCGAGGTTAAGTGCCGTTCATGCTCTCGAGTGATGGCAAACGCTATGGTAGAGAGGCCGGAGGGTGTCAAAATGCCTTAACCATGGCGTACAGGCATGCTTGACTCAGAGCCAGGAGCCATAAAATGCGTTGGAACCGACCGTGCGGCAGCATGGTCGAGTGTGCAAATATGGCATGTTTGGAGCCGTGGAGGCATGGTTAAGGGCCCTTCAGGCTCTCAGGTGGTGGAAAACTCTATGGTGGAGAGGTGAGAGGCATCAAAATGGCTTAACCATGGCGTACAGGCGTGCTTGACCCGATGCCGAGAGCCATATGATGCACAGGATCCGACCGTGCGGCGGCAAAGACAATCGTGTGTGCAATTATGGATGTTACGGAGTCGTGGAGCTGTAGTTAAGGGCCGTTCAGGCTCTCGGGTGATGACAAACATTGTGGTGGTGAGGCCAGAGGCATCAAAACGCCTTAACCATGGGACCTAGTGTCAAGAGCCGTAGGACACGCATGAACCGGCCGTGCGGTAGCATATTCGTGTGTGCAAATATGGCAGTTCTAGAGCTGTGGAGCCATGGTTAAGGGCCATTCAGGTTCTCAGGTGGCAACAAATGCTGTGGTGGAGAGGCTAGAGGTGTCAAAATGCCTTAACCATGGCGTACGGGCATGCTTGACTCAGTGCCAGGAGCCATAGGATGCGTTGGAACTAACCGTGCGGCAGCATGGTCGTGTGTGCAAATATGGCAGTTCTGGAGCTGTGGAGCCAAGGTTAAGGGCCGTTCAGGCTCTCGAGCGATGGCAAACGCTCTGGTAGAGAGGCCAGAGGTGTCAAAATGCCTTAACCATGGCGTATGGGCATGCTTGACTCAGTGCCGAGAGCCATATTATGCGTTGGAACCGACCGTGCGGCAGCATGGTCATGTGTGCAAATATGGCTGTTTTGCAGCCGTGGAGCTGTGGTTAAGGGCCCTTCAGGCTCTTGGGTGATGAAAAACTCTATTGTGGAGAGGTGAGAGGCATCAAAATGGCTTAACCATGGCGTACGGGCGTGCTTGACCCGGTGCCGAGAGCCGTAGGATGCACAGGATCCGGCGTGCGGCGGCACGGTCGTGTGTGCAATTATGGATGTTCGAGTCGTGGAGCTATAGTTAAGGGCCGTTCGGGCTCTTGGGTGATGACAAATATTGTGGTGGTGAGGCCGGAGGCATCAAAACGCCTTAACCATGGCATACGGTCGTGCTTGAACTAGTGTCGAGAGCTATACGACATGCGAGGAACCGGGCGTGCGGTAGCATAGTCGTGTGTGCAAATATGGCGGTTCTAGAGCCGTGGAGCCATGGTTAAGGGCCATTCGGGTTCTCGGGCGTGTCATAAACGCTGTGGTGGAGAGGCCAAAGGTGTTAAAATGCATTAACCATGGTGCATGGGCGTGCTTGACTTGGTGCGAGGAGCCGTAGGACGCATAGGAACCGGCCGTGCGGCGGCAAAGAAAGTCGTGTGTGCAAATATGGCGGTTCGGAGCCGTGGAGCCAAGGTTAAGGGCCGTTCGGGCTCTCGAGCGACGACAAACGCTATGGTAGAGAGGCCGGAGGTGTCAAAATGCCTTACCCATGGCGTACGGGCTTGCTTGACTCGGTCTTGGGAGCCATAGGACGCGTTGGAACCGACCATGCGGCAGCATGGTCGTGTGTGCAAATGTGGCGGTTTTTGCGCCGTGGAGCCATGGTTAAGGGCCCTTCAGGCTCTTGGGTGATGGAAAACTCTATGGTGGATAGGTGAGAGGCATCAAAATGGCTTAACCATGGCGTATGTGTGTGCTTGAACCGGTGCCGAGGGCCGTAGGATGCACAGGATCCGGCCGTGCGCCGCGCACACGTGTGTGCAATTATGGATGTTCGGAGTCATGGAGCTATAGTTAAGGGCCGTTCGGGCTCTCGGGTGATGACAAACATTGTGGTGGTGGGGCTAGAGGTGTCAAAACGCCTTAACCATGGCATACGATCGTGCTTGACCTAGTGTCGAGAGCCGTAGGACACGTAGGAACCGGGCCGTGGGGTAGCATAGTCGTGTGTGCAAATATGGCGTTCTAGAGCGGTGGAGCCATGGTTAAGGGCCATTCGGGTTCTTGGGTGGCAACAAATGCTGTGGTCGAGAGGCCGGTGGTGTCAAAACGAGTGCATGGGCGTGCTTGACTTGGTGCGAGGAGCCGTAGGATGCGCGGAACCGGCCGTGCGGCGGCAAATTCGTGTGTGCAAATATGGCGTTCGGAGCCGTGGAGCCGAGGTTAAGTGCCGTTCGGGCTCTCAAGTGATGGCAAACGCTATGGTAGAGAGGCCGGAGGTGTCAAAATGCCTTAACCATGGCGTACGGGCATGCTTGACTCGAGCCGGGGCCATAAAATGCGTTGGAACCGACCGTGCGGCAAAGCATGGTCGAGTGTGCAAATATGGCATGTTTGGAGCCGTGGAGGCATGGTTAAGGGCCCTTCGGGCTCTCGAGGTGGTGGAAAACTCTATGGTGGAGAGGTGAGAGGCATCAAAATGGCTTAACCATGGCGTACGGGCGTGCTTGACCCGGTGCCGAGAGCCATATGATGCACGGGATCCGGCCGTGCGGCGGCACGGTCGTGTGTGCAATTATGGATGTTCGGAGTCGTGGAGCTGTAGTTAAGGGCCGTTCGGGCTCTCGGGTGATGACAAACATTGTGGTGGTGAGGCCAGAGGCATCAAAACGCCTTAACCATGGGACCTAGTGTCAAGAGCCTGTAGGACACGCATGAACCGGGCAGTGCGGTAGCATATTCGTGTGTGCAAATATGGCGGTTCTAGAGCTGTGGAGCCATGGTTAAGGGCCATTCGGGTTCTCGGTGGCAACAAATGCTGTGGTGGAGAGGCTAGAGGTGTCAAAATGCCTTAACCATGGCGTACGGGCATGCTTGACTCGGTGCCGGGAGCCATAGGATGCGTTGGAACCGACCGTGCGGCGGCATGGTTGTGTGTGCAAATATGGCGGTTACGGAGCCGTGGAGCCAAGGTTAAGGGCCGTTCGGGCTCTCGAGCGATGGCAAACGCTATGGTAGAGGCCGGAGGTGTCAAAATGCCTTAACCATGGCGTATGGGCATGCTTGACTCGGTGCCGAGAGCCATAGGATGCGTTGGAACCAACCGTGCGGTAGCATGGTCGTGTGTGCAAATATGGCGGTTTTGCGGCCGTGGAGCCGTGGTTAAGGGCCCTTCGGGCTCTCGGGTGATGAAAAACTCTATGGTGGAGAGGTGAGAGGCATAAAAATGGCTTATCCATGGCGTACGGGCGTGCTTGACCCGGTGCCGGGGCCGTAGGATGCACGGGATCCGGGCGTGCGGCGGCACGGTCGTGTGTGCAATTATGGATGTTCGCAGAGTCGTGGAGCTATAGTTAAGGGCCGTTCGGGCTCTCGGGTGATGACAAATATTGTGGTGGTGAGGCCGGGCGTCAAAATGCCTTAACCATGGCATACGGTCGTGCTTGACCTAGTGTCGAGAGCTATAGGACATGCGGAACCGGCCGTGCGGTAGCATAGTCGTGTGTGCAAATATGGCAGTTCTAGAGCTGTGGAGCCATGGTTAAGGGCCATTCGGGTTCTCAGGCGGTAATAAACGCTGTGGTGGAGAGGCCAAAGGTGTTAAAATGCCTTAACCATGGTGCATGGGCGTGCTTGACTTGGTGCGAGGAGCCGTAGGACGCATAGGAACCGGCCGTGCGGCGGCAAGAAAGTCGTGTGTGCAAATATGGCGGTTACGGAGCCGTGGAGCCGAGGTTAAGGGCCATTCGGGCTCTCGAGCGATGACAAACGCTATGGTAGAGAGGCCGGAGGTGTCAAAATGCCTTACCCATGGCGTACGGGCTTGCTTGACTCGGTGCGGGAGCCATAGGACGCGTTGGAACCGACCATGCGGCGGCATGGTCGTGTGTGCAAATGTGGCGGTTTTGCTTGCCGTGGAGCCATGGTTAAGGGCCCTTCAGGCTCTCGAGTGATGGAAAACTCTATGGTGGAGAGGTGAGAGGCATCAAAATGGCTTAACCATGGCGTACGGGTGTGCTTGAACCGGTGCCGAGGGCCGTAGGATGCACGGGGATCCGGCCGTGCGCCGGCACAGTTGTGTGTGCAATTATGGATGTTACGGAGTCGTGGAGCTATAGTTAAGGGCCGTTCGGGCTCTCGGGTGATGACAAACATTGTGGTGGTAGGGCCGAGGTGTCAAAATGCCTTAACCATGGCATACGGTCGTGCTTGACCTAGTGTCGAGAGCTGTAGGACACGTAGGAACCGGCATTTGTGCGGTAGCATAGTCTTGTGTGCAAATATGGCGGTTCTAGAGCGGTGGAGCCATGGTTAAGGGCCATTCGGGTTCTTGGGCGGCAACAAATGCTTTGGTCGAGAGGCCGGCGGTGTCAAAATGCCTTAACCATAGTGCATGGGCGTGCTTGACTTGGTGCGAGGAGCCGTAGGATGCGCGGAACCGGCCGTGCGGCGGAAAAGTCGTGTGTGCAAATATGGCGCTTCGGAGCCGTGGAGCCGAGGTTAAGTGCCGTTCGGGCTCTTGAGTGATGGCAAACGCTATGGTAGAGAGGCCGGAGGTGTCAAAATACCTTAACCATGGCGTACGGGCATGCTTGACTCGTAGCCGGGAGCCATAAAATGCGTTGGAACCGACCGTGCGGCGGCATGGTCGAGTGTGCAAATATGGCATGTTTGGAGCCGTGGAGGCATGGTTAAGGGCCCTTCGGGCTCTCGGGTGATGGAAAACTCTATGGTGGAGAGGTGAGAGGCATCAAAATGGCTTAACCATGGCGTACGGGCGTGCTTGACCCGGTGCCGAGAGCCATAGGATGCACGGGATCCGACCGTGCGGCGGCACGATCGTGTGTGCAATTATGGATGTTACGAGTCGTGGAGCTGTAGTTAAGGGCCGTTCGGGCTCTCGGGTGATGACAAACATTGTGGTGGTGAGGCCGGAGGCATCAAAACGCCTTAACCATGGCATACGGTCATGCTTGACCTAGTGTCAAGAGCCGTAGGACACGCACGAACCGGCATGTGGTAGCATATTCGTGTGTGCAAATATGGCGCTTCTAGAGCTTGTGGAGCCATGGTTAAGGGCCATTCGGTTCTTAGGTGGCAACAAACGCTATGGTGGAGAGGCTAGAGGTGTCAAAATGCCTTAACCATGGCGTACGGGAATGCTTGACTCGGTGCCGGGAGCCATAGGATGCGTTGGAACCGACCGTGCGGCGGCATGGTCGTGTGTGCAAATATGGCGGTTCGGAGCCGTGGAGCCAAGGTTAAGGGCCGTTCGGGCTCTCGAGCGATGGCAAACGCTATGGTAGAGAGGCCGAGGTGTCAAAATGCCTTTACCATGGCGTATGGGCATGCTTGACTCGATCCGAGAGCCATAGGATGCGTTGGAACCGGCCGTGCGGCGGCATGGTCGTGTGTGCAAATATGGCGGTTTGCGGCCGTGGAGCCGTGGTTAAGGGCCCTTCGGGCTCTCGGGTGATGAAAAACTCTATGGTGGAGAGGTGAGAGGCATCAAAATGGCTTAACCATGGCGTACGGGCGTGCTTGACCCGGTGCCGAGAGCCGTAGGATGCACGGGATCCGGCCGTGCGGCAGCACGATCGTGTGTGCAATTATGGATGTTCGAGTCGTGGAGCTATAGTTAAGGGCCGTTCGGGCTCTCGGGTGATGACAAATATTGTGGTGGTGAGGCCAGAGGCGTTAAAATGCCTTAACCATGGCATACGGTTGTGCTTGACCTAGTGTCGAGAGCTATAGGACATGCAGGAACTGGCTGTGCGGTAGCATAGTCGTGTGTGCAAATATGGCAGTTCTAGAGCTGTGGAGCCATGGTTAAGGGCCATTTGGGTTCTCGGGCGGTAATAAACGCTGTGGTGGGGAGGCCAAAGGTGTTAAAACGCCTTAACCATGGTGCATGGGCGTGCTTGACTTGGTGCGAGGAGCCATAGGACGCATAGGAACCGGCCGTGTGGCAGCAAAGTCGTGTGTGCAAATATGGCAGTTCTGGAGCCATGGAGCCGAGGTTAAGGGCCGTTCAGGCTCTCGAGCGACGACAAACACTATGGTAGAGAGGCCAGAGGTGTCAAAATGCCTTAACCATGGCGGACGGGCTTGCTTGACTCAGTGCCGGGAGACATAGGACGCGTTGGAACCGACCATGCTGCAGCATGGTCGTGTGTGCAAATGTGGCAGTTTTACTACCGTGGAGCCATGGCTAAGGGCCCTTCAGGCTCTTGGGTGATGGAAAACTCTATGGTGGAGAGGTGAGAGGCATCAAAATGGCTTAACCATGGCGTATGGGTGTGCTTGAACCGGTGCCGAGGGCCGTAGGATGCACAGGATCCGGCCGTGCGCCAGCACAGTCATGTGTGCAATTATGGATGTTCTGGAGTCATGGAGCTATAGTTAAGGGCCGTTCGGGCTCTCGGGTGATGACAAACATTGTGGTGGTGGGGCCAGAGGTGTCAAAACGCCTTAACCATGGCATACGGTAGTGCTTGACCTAGTGTCGAGAGCTGTAGGACACGTAGGAACCGGCTGTGTGGTAGCATAGTCGTGTGTGCAAATATGGCAGTTCTAGAGCGGTGGAGCCATGGTTAAGGGCCATTCGGGTTCTTGGGTGGCAACAAATGCTGTGGTCGAGAGGCCAGTGGTGTCAAAACGAGTGCATGGGCGTGCTTGACTTGGTGCGAGGAGCCGTAGGATGCGCAGGAACCGGCCGTGCGGCAGCAAATTTGTGTGTGCAAATATGGCAGTTCTAGAGCCGTGGAGCCGAGGTTAAGTGCCGTTCAGGCTCTCGACTGATGGCAAATGCTATGGTAGAGAGGCTAGAGGTTTCAAAATGCCTTAACCATGGTGTACAGGCATGCTTGACTCAGAGCCGGGAGCCATAAAATGCGTTGGAACCGACCGTGCGGCAGCATGGTCGAGTGTGCAAATATGGCATGTTTGGAGCCATGGAGGCATGGTTAAGGGCCCTTCAGGCTCTCAGGTGGTGGAAAACTCTATGGTGGAGAGGTGAGAGGCATCAAAATGGCTTAACCATGGCGTACAGGCGTGCTTGACCCGGTGCCGAGAGCCATAGGATGCACAGGATCCGACCGTGCGGCAAAGACGGTCGTGTGTGCAATTATGGATGTTCGAGTCGTGGAGCCGTAGTTAAGGGCCGTTCGGGCTCTCGGGTGATGACAAACATTGTGGTGGTGAGGCCGAGGCATCAAAACGCCTTAACCATGGCATACGGTCATGCTTGACCTAGTGTCAAGAGCTGTAGGACACGCACGAACCGGCTGTGCGGTAGCATATTCGTGTGTGCAAATATGGCTGTTCTGGAGCCGTGGAGCCATAGTTAAGGGCCATTCAGGTTCTCGGGTGGCAACAAACGCTGTGGTGGAGAGGCTAGAGGTGTCAAAATGCCTTAACCGTGGTGTACGGGCATGCTTGACTCAGTGCCAGGAGCCATAGGATGCATTGGAACCGACCGTGCGGCAGCATGGTCGTGTGTGCAAATATGGCAGTTCTGGAGCCGTGGAGCCAAGGTTAAGGGCCGTTCAGGCTCTCGAGCGATGGCAAACGCTATGGTAGAGAGGCCAAAGGTGTCAAAATGCCTTAACCATGGCGTATGGGCATGCTTGACTCGTGCTTGAGAGCCATAGGATGCGTTGGAACCGACCGCGCGGCAGCATGGTCGTGTGTGCAAATATGGCGCTTTTGTAGCCGTGGAGCCGTGGTTAAGGGCCCTTCGTGCTCGCGGGTGATGAAAAACTCTATGGTGGAGAGGTGAGAGGCATCAAAATGGCTTAACCATGGCGTACGGGCGTGCTTGACCCGGTGCCGAGAGCCGTAGGATGCATAGGATCCGGCCGTGCGGCAGCACAGTCGTGTGTGCAATTATGGATGTTCTAGAGTTGTGGAGCTATAGTTAAGGCCCGTTCGGGCTCTCGGGTGATGACAAATATTGTGGTGGTGAGGCCGGGGCGTCAAAATGCCTTAACCATGGCATACGGTCGTGCTTGACCTAGTGCCGAGAGCTATAGGACATGCAGGAACCGGGCGTGCGGTAGCATAGTCGTGTGTGCAAATATGGCGGTTCTAGAGCTGTGGAGCCATGGTTAAGGGCCATTCGGGTTCTCGGCGGTAATAAACGCTGTGGTGGAGAGGCCAAAGGTGTTAAAACGCCTTAACCATGGTGCATGGGCATGCTTGACTTGGTGCGAGGAGCCGTAGGACGCATAGGAACCGGCCATGCGGCGAAGAAAGCTTCTCCAAGTTGCATCGATATCCGCGATATGCTCAATGGTACGGTGTCATCCCGACCGAGAGAACTTGGTCAAATCCGTTGGTGGCTTAACTCTTGGTGGAAGAGCTACCCTATTGTACCACTCGGGAAAGGAGATTTGTATGCATATGTCGATGCTTTGGTTTCGTGCCGAATTGATTCCCGCATCATATCGCCCATTCTCGCTTAGGAGGACATCATTTGCATCTTGCGCTCCCTATCTCCTAGAAGGTACTCCGATGCACTCCCGTATCCCAGATTTGGCAAAGCACTCAGAGCACTGTAATCAGTAAATTCACTGTACCCATCTCCATAGATACTCTTCTGCAATTTATTTGCCACTGGGGAGATCTTGTAAGCAGATGCGGGTATATCTGTTGTTGCACCAAAAGTTACTTGACCATGAGTTTGCTGCTCGGTCATGGGAGGCTTTTCCTTTTCATCATAAACAGCCCCGTCCTTGCTAGTGCCGATTATCTCTCCTCCTCCAGTTGACTTCCCTGAAGATTGCTTTGAGTGTTAAAGAACACCGGTCCGAGAAAACTCTCCAAATCTTTCTTCAAAGTGCTTGTCAACCGCTGGACCAAAAGTATCAACCATGATTTTGTGGAAGGTGCCCGAAAAGCCGTGTTGTGATTCAACATAGTGTCTCCCACGCTTTTGTAAATGACTCCAACTACCTTCGCATCTCCTCCTCGTCGGTAACATCGAGATCGACCGACCGCGAGAAGAACTTCGTGGCAATGATTGCTTGACGATCACTCGCCACTCTTGTTCTTGGAAAAAGACATAAGACATTTCGCGATCTTTGTTCCATTGCTTGCTCTACCATCCGGCGTTGCTCGGGCGCGGCTCGTCCATGGTCACGTTCGAACGTGATCGTTGTCAATTTCCGATCCCATCCTAGATCGAGAAGTGGTCCCACCGGGCGTGCCAAAAAGTGTGTTGACACAAAATGTGGCGCACCGTGTCTCACACACGGCAAGCCGGAAAGCCTAGCTTCAATCGGGTGCCCGGGCGTCGAATCCGAAAGCGTGCCGCCGATTTGACTCGAAAGTCGACAAGGGATAAAATGGTAAGATCATAACCGGAACATGCCGGGTGAGACTAGACAGCTTCCATCTTTACGACCCTGAAGCCACTTACGATGACACATAGCTATAGAAGCTATCTCGCCAACAAGTTTGCAATTCATTCGGCTAATATGATATGACCGACATGAATAAAGCTGAACTGAATGCGTGTAAACGAAGACATGTTTGAACAAGATTAAATCATCAAGGCATATCAAACTACATCTCGTGTTTAAAGCATCATCAAGCACTAATAATTAAGGATAAGTAACTTATAAATATAAATCTACTAAACAACACATGCATAGGCTACTCCAACTAGTCTCGCCGCACGTCTAGCCTTCATAAACCCGTCGAGCATAAACCCAACCAAGCTAATCCACCGCATGATACCACTCGCTATGAATTTACACCACCCCTTACGCGATCAATCCACCGCATGATACAATCTAACAAGAAATAGCTAAAAGCACGTAATTACCTAACAGATCTATAAATACTCGCTACATGTATAAGCATAACCGTATCGGCAAGATTGCTGAATCGGGGTCCATGAAGAAGGAACAAATAAGTAACATGTAAAAGGAACCTATCAGATTAAACCGATCTCTAGTCCACCGGATGACTAGCTCTAGAGTAACCCAAAGACCCGCATCCACCGCACGGTACCCGGTCTGTCAAGGCTTATCTACATCTAACGTGAATGAACCCACAACACGTGACAATCTAGATCGATCTAATTCGGCTATATAAAATTGATCTACTTGATATCGAATAAACATGAGATTATGACCAAAAAGCCGAAAAGAGCATCAATCTAGATTGGGCAAAAGAGTGTTGCAAATAAATAAACATTAAATAAAACATGCAACACGTGATAACTTAATGAATCTATTAGATCTTGCCAAATCTAAGAGAGCCGATAACTGTCTTTACTCATGTCTTAATCCGCCGCACGATACAAGGCATAAGCAAAAACTTCCCATCATTAAGCTTAAATCCGCCGCACGATACTAAGCAAAACGGATGAGACTACTTGCATCAAATCTAAATCCGCCGCACGATACTAGACATGATAGCAAGGTTGCCGGGACTTACGGAGGTCGACAGATCGATTGGCCCTCTCGAAGAACTCGACAACACGACTAAAAGGACTCGAAGGGTGGCACGTAGCCGGTTGTATTGATTTGGTTGTGAACCCTTATTACAATGGTCGAGGGTTTATATTTATACCCTGGACAAAACATGAGTCCTAAGTGCTTACGAACTATCTAAACAAAATTGGAAAGATACAAATATGTTAACTCTAACCATAATCGGAGTCCTTGACTATCATGACTCCTTCCCTTTCTGGTCAGCTTCCTCTTTCCTTCTTTTGCCTTCAAATGAAGCCGATCATTTGCCGAACAATCGGAAATTAGCCGACCACATATGTATTTGCCGAATCGCCCTCTCTGCTGCTCGTAGGCCCACCTGTCATATCCCTGACCAAATTCTGGTGTTAACACATGCCCCCTCAATTTCGAGATAAAAGGGTTTTATTTCGAAATTGACTATCAGTGCCCTTCGCCTAGGTCAGCACCGCCGACGCCCGCAGCCGCCATTTGAGATCTGTGCTTACTACTGTCTTCAATGGCGACGGAGACTTCAACCACTCCATCATGGCAACAGAACTCAAGAGGAGCTTCTAGAGGTAACCCTACTCGTATCACCCATTCGGCAATTCTCTTGAATTAGTTCTCAAATGTGTTCTTGATTTATTCGCTCTCACCTCTTCTAAAGGAAATGAAGAATGAGATTTTGATTTCCAATCTTGCTCATCCTGGGTCATTTTTCCTTGGTCCAATGGGAGACCACAATCCGAGGGATTTTATTAAAAAGGAAACTTTGAGGATCCCATTCAAATCCAGGATCGCCCCCAAACAAAATGGCCGAACACTTTCAAAATTTGGCCCCTTCCCTCAATCACAGGATGGCGTGATTGGTACCGTAGGATGCGGTCCAGAATAGTGACTTCGGGAATCACAAGATATTCAAGACCTTTTGGAGCTTTCTTTAGCTGACATGCCAAGGAATAATTCCCTCCTAATAGCCGCTTCTCACTTTTGGTCTAATGCCATCAATGCATTCATCTTTGGTCATGGCCCAATGTCAATTACTTTATCAGATATCTTCATGATGACCGGACTAAACATAACCAAGCCAACATACCCTTTCAAATTCAAAGGCACCAGTACACAAAGGTCGGTCAAATCGGGAGGTTGGACCAAATATATTCGAGCTTATGCCTCGACCGGACCGTATCGATAAAGAATACGGGGCTTTCATGAACATGTGGTCATGCGATTCATTTTCTCGTGGCAAATCCAATGAGCCCAGTTTGAATCACATAGTGATGGCTGAAGATCTAGCTACGGGTAAATTGATCCCTTTGGGCAAGTATCTCTTAGGAGCAACTTTACCACATGATGCATCGATCACCGCTTAAATGCGTGGCCGGGTGAAATCTCCCGTGTCAATGGCCCGTGGTGGCTTGTCCAAATGTGGCTGCAACCGTATATGCATCGATAGTTTCGGTTGACCTCCATAACCTGAATTTTCCTTCAATCAACTATGCTTTGAAGGTGAGGATCCCGATATATAAATCCGGACATATGGGGAAGCCGCATCTTCCATTGTCATTGATCTAGACCTTGGCCACCTTTTTAAGATCTTCTACAAGGGATTCAACCACGTAACTGGTTTCCCTACGGAGAGAATGAAAATTTAACTCTCCCCGTAGATTTAGCTATGAGTCAATTTGCATAGATGATGATTCCAGGGATATTTTTAATTCTTTCATCGGGCCCCGTGCTCTACCGGAGAATTTCATCACGGCCGGGATAAGTTCAACTTATGAATTTTACAACCCAAACATGGTTGCCGTGCAGCTCGGACTTGGTCAATTGCCCCCAAGGCCATATTTTTCAAGCATCATCGAGACCCGGAGTCATTGCTGAATATTACCGAGGCCAACAAAGTCTTCAATCTTGGATGTAAGCTTCCGGTATATGAACCTAATCCCCGGTGATAATTGAAGTCTGCTCATCCCTCATTCACTCTTTGGTGGCAAGAATGGCATTCTCACATTTTTAGAGCACAAGTGCATCCTCTATGCCAAGTTTTAATGCCCTCATTCACTTCTGATGATGAGGTACACTCTTATAGCCACCTTTCATTTCATGTCTCTCGCTCTGTTTCTAAACATCCTTTTGAACAGATAATGCTCCTCCAAGTCCTCCGCAGGTTCAATACCGGCAACCCGGCCCTAATGCTTTTCTCGGGGCATGATGCTCCAAGTTTAGCAAGCTTTTAACAAAACACCCGCCGATGACACAAAGCTCTCGAAGGACCTTAAAAGAAAACTCCTTCCTCCCCCATCAAGGACACCGCCATTCCCAAGAAAACAAGATCAAAGAAAGCTAAGCCACTCCCTCGGGTATGAATGCTTTTGATCCCTTATTTTCCATCTCGCAAATGTATTTGCATTTATCACTTTCGTTCAACAAGTACGGGCCAACCCTCAAAGTCCCGCGGGGTAGTGATCTTGGAAAACTCTCCCGGAGCCTCTTGCGGGTCAAGCGAGTACGCCAATGAGCCTACTAGCAGTCTTGGTATGCATCAGGCAGATGACCAAGCAGGTGAACAAGGAGAAGCAGCAGAAGAAATTCCTTCTCATCAGGTTGATGAACAAATAGAAACGGAAACAGACATTCCTCTTCATCAGCCAGGAGAAGCAACAGATAAAATTCTTCTTCAAGACGTACCGGATTCAACACCTTCGGCAATTCAAGATATATCAACAAGTCATGACACTACTATCCATGAAGCAAGAATCGTATCGGTCACTCAAAGTCTTGATGCTACTCGGAGGCTATTGATCAGGTTTTTGCCGAAGAGGTATTATCTTGATCTTTCTCGCCATTCCCTATTTGAATTAAGTCATTTGACTAATAAATTTTCTTCTCGTCATTAGGGCACTTTGCTCTTCAACAGCCGTTTTTCCCTCATTGTCAAGAATTTGCCGATGATGATGAAGTCTCCTCTAATCGGCAATTATCATCGAGAGTCGAGCTAACCGAAAGACATAATCTCATTCTTAGAGAAGGACATTGTTGATTTGACTCGAGAATCGACAAGATAAGGGAAATAGCGAGCCAATTGGCCAAGAGCTCCCTTCGATCTTAAGGATGCCATAAACGCCTTGTCCCACCTTGATGACCACTTTGCTGTTGTCAAGAGAGCATACAAAAATACATCTGACAAGGCTGTTTTGGAAATCGACAAGGCAACCAGAGAACATCAAGTTAAGGAGCTCTACTCTGAATTCAAGTCAGCCAAACAGTCTTGGGACACCTTGGAACTAGAATTGCAGAGTATGAGAGATGAGAGGATCAAACTGGCAGCTCAGTTGGCTCAATTGGATGCCAACATTCAATCTCATGAGGCCAAACTTGCTACTCTGCCACCTCTTGATTCGGCTAAGTCCAAAATAAGCTCTCTCATCGAGAGAGACCAAGCGATCAAGAGCAAAGCTCTGCAGATCCAAAATTCGAAGTTGAAGACAAGAGAGCCCTTGACGAGGTCAATAGAATAAAGACCGATGCCCCGAATATCATTAACTCTTATTTGAATGTATAGATGCTTGGGTTGTACTTGAAGATGTAGACATTTAGGTCTGCCCCGTCATATTTGAAAACAATTCCCTTTCTCTCGGAAAATAGATAATCTTCATTTTCTCTTTTCTTCGTCGTTCCATTGTTATTCGGCTTTTCCAATCACGACTGTACTCATTGATGTGTGTATTAGCCGAACGTAACTGCTGCCGCCCCAAGTGATTGCTTTAGCCGAATAGCCCTCATCAGCTATTTAGCCGACCGAACGTATGGTAACTGAATCGCCGGTAGTGATGGGCTCGGCCCAACTCAATGTCGGCCCATAGGTGCGGAAAACCCTATCTTGTCGCTTGGCTTTCCCGAGCCTCGCCACGGCTCCAATCATTCATAAATAGGACCAGTTGGCTCCCACCATCATCACATCCAAGCACAAGCAGTTGCTATCATCTCTTCCACTTCCTCTTCCACCCCTATCTCAAAAAACCCTCACCACCACCGATGGCAAGCGGCGGCGACCATGGCAAGCGTCCAGCCCAGGACAAGGCGGAGGGAAGCAGCAACCGGCGCCGGCGGTGAGATCTTCAACCTTTTGAGTTGTGCTGCTTGATAGTTTTTACCCGATCTAAGTCTCTTCCCTCTTGCGGTTGTTTATCTTCTTGATCCGTTTCAGGGCTGTCGGGAACACCGGCGACTATGTCGCCAATTTCCGGAGGCACACCGCCCCGGCTCGCGCTCCGGCCTCGGCTTCTGCCTCCGCTCCCGCTCCCGCGGACGTGGCGGAGGGAAGCAACCGCGGTGGCCGTCGCCTGCAGTAAGGAGACAACTTCTCCATCTTGTTTGTGGTTTCTTCTTATTTAGCCAATCTTGATTGCACCTTGTTTGTAGAACGGCGAGGATCAGCACCGGCAAATGGTGTTTCCTGGCGCCGGCCGCGGCGTTCGACGCACTCCGCCCTCGCGCTCGGCTCCGGCCCGGCTCCTGCTCTCCTGCTCCGGCCGGCACGCCTCGGCCGGGGTCCTCTTCTTCGTACCGCCCTATATGGGATAGGAACAACGAGGAGATCCCGGCGTACACCCGCTACGACGCCGCCGGTACCTCCGTGAGAGGGACGAGGCACCGGCACTTCTTGGTGAAGAAACCAAGAAGTTCGGATCGCCAGTGGGAGTGGGAGGATACCCGCCGCGATGACAACGACCATCACCGCATTTGTCCTTCTACCATTGCGTGATTTCCATCATTCTTGACCCGTTTACTCACCGTCCCGTCTTGTTTTTCCTTTGCGAGACCTCAACGCGAGCCGGACCGCCCGAGGTTGGCGGCGACGGCGTGGCCAATCACGTGAACGCCCGGGGGCGACCGTGGCGTATCGCCTTGAGGCGGTGCCTGGTCAGATCGACCAGGTTGCCCTTCACGGCGTGCGCCTCGGCACCGCGCTCGGCCTGGCGGGGATGTCGTCCTGGACCGAGGACGACTACACTCCGATGCCGACCGGCTTCCGGGGCGGGCTTCCCCATGAGGTCGACGGCATCGAGGGCCTCCTGGCCGCGTACGATGACCACGCCGACGCCATGGCCAACGCCACCAACCCGGAGTCCGTCCTCAACAAGCTCTTCACCGAGGAAGAGGAGTAGCTTGTATTAGGACTGGCGCGGGTTGTAATAAAAAATTTTAATGAAGAATGTTGGTCTCCTCCTTGCTCTCGCTTGTCTTTAACTGTAATGGTGCTTTAGCAATCGTGTTTGTTCTTGCGAACTTCCTTCAATCCTTAGTTGGAATTCGTCTGCAACATTCTTCCCGAACGAAATTTTCCCGAACGCATAACATCGTCTTAGCCGATTAGATCTTGGCACTGCTCCATGATTTGACATTTTGTAGCATAGCTCTTCAATTTCCTTTATCTTCTCCCGATAAACCTACCAGCTGATAGATAAAACTGTTCATTTATATTCTCAAAAAATTTGGCTAAAGGCGATACAACCGCATCGGCTATTTACGCTTCAAGACGATACACACGATATCGGCTATTTTTGCACTAGAGGCGATACAATAATATCGGCTACTTTTACCAACCTCTTTCCCTTATTCTCAAGGTGATTTTTACTCAATCGGCTATATCATATTCAAGTCACGGTCCCCGATTAAGATCCAACTTCAACACTTGGATAAAACTTCTTAAGGTATCTCGCCATTGATGGCTCTAGTAAGCTCTTCTCCGTATAGCGTTTTCAACATATATGCATTACCAGTGCACAACCGACAACCCGAAAAGGTCCCTCCCAATTCGGAGACCACTTGCCAAATGTTTTGTCTTTGGTACCAACCGGCAATATTGTTTTCCAAACCAAGTCTCCTTCGCGAATTGCTTCACTTTGACCTTCTTGTTGTAATATTTGGCAACACGCATTTTATTCTTCTCAATGTTTTCCAAGGCCTTGAGACGTATCAAATGTAAATCTTCTAATTCATCCATCATCAAATCCTTATAATCTTTTTCAGTCAAGTCCCTTTGCAACTCGACTCTTCTTGATCCCGATTGCAACTCCCGGGGCGTTATAGCATTATGCCCATAAACCAATTCATATGGAGATGCTTGTGTGGACCCATGGCAAGCCATTCGGTAAGCCCATAATGCTTCATTAAGGACCAAGTGCCACTTCCTTGGCTTCTCATTGATCTTCTTTTGGATGATCTTGATCATGATCTTATTTGATGCCTCGCTTGGCCATTAGCCCGTGCATAATAAGGGGAAGAATTATACAACCTTATTCCCATGCTTTCGGCAAAGTCACAAAACTCGAGGAAGTGAACCGAGTCCCTTGATCGAGTTGTTATGGTTTGTGGGATCCCAAATCTATGAATTATATGCTCTTTGACAAAGCCGACCATATTCTCTCGACGTAATCTGTTTTCAAAGGGATAGCTTCAACCCACTTGGTAAAATAATCGGTAGCTAATAATACAAACTTGTGTCCTTTATTTGGATGGAGGATTAATGCATCCAATTAAATCTATGCCCCATCCTCTGAACGGCCATGGTTTGATTATTGGATTCAGAGCAGATGCAGGTGATCTTTGAACATTACCAAATATCTGACATTCTCGACACCCTTTGTAATATTCAAAGCAATCCTCCAACATAGTCAGCCAGAAGTACCCTGTCCTTCTGATTATCCACTTCATTCGGTAAGCCGACTGATGCGCACCACAAACTCCTTCATGTACTTCAAACATAACCTTCTTAGCCTCCTCTTGACTCAAGCACTTGAGCAATACTCCATCTATAGACTTGTAATATAATTAGCTATCAAGAAGCACAAACTTGAGAGCTTTATACCTGAGCTTTCGGGAAACCCTCTGAGATGGATCTTTCAAATAACTGACAATAACGCTTCTCCAGTCATTGTCTACCTGATCACAATTGAAGGCACTTTGTTCTATTGCAAAAATCTCATGAT
Organism: Themeda triandra; assembly: GCA_018135685.1. Lineage (NCBI taxonomy): Eukaryota > Viridiplantae > Streptophyta > Magnoliopsida > Poales > Poaceae > Themeda > Themeda triandra. The sequence goes on along the minus strand of JAENPR010002534.1, from coordinate 2,887 downwards.
TTTCCCGATATCCAGAGGCTGCTTGAGCTAATTTATTTGCTTCTCCATTGTGCTCTCTGGGTATATGATGCAAAGTGACTACGAAAAGCTTTTCGAAGTTCCCTACATTGTTCATGGTACCCTTGCGTACATCATTTTTGCATTCATATTGTCTGTCAACCGATTGATTACCAATTGAGAATCACCAAATATCTCAACGACAACGGCCTTCACTTCTATTAACAAGAAGCCCTCTAAGCAAAGCCTCATACTCGCTTGATTGTTCGTGACGGGATATTTAACCGAAAAAGCAAACTCAAATGTTTTTCCACGTGGGGATACCAAAAGAATACCAGCACCACCACCTTTGTCACATGATGATCCATCAAAAAATAATGCCCATGGGGCAATGTTAACCATATCAACGAGATAAATCACGATGTTGAGTAATAAAATCGGCAATTACCTGTCCTTTCACCGCTTTTTGCCGACTTATACTTTAAATTAAACTCGACGGTGCTAATACCCATTTGCCGATTCTTCCATTTAAAATCGGCATTGACAACATGTGTTTAATTACATCAAAACTAGATATCACCACACATTCGGCATTTAACAAATAGTGCTGAAATTTGGTGCATGAGTAATAAACACACAAACGAGTTTTTCTATAGCCGAATACCTTGTTTCGGGGTCTAGCGGTTTTCGGCTAAGGTAAGCTATTACCCTCTCTTTTCCATCAAACTCTTGCATAAGGGCCGATCCTATTGTTAGGCTATCGGCCGCCACATACAGATTTGAAAGGCTTCTCAAGTTGTGGAGGTACCAACACCGGTGGTGCCTTCATATATTGCTTGATCTCATCAAAAGCCTTTTGCTGTATGTCACCCCAGACAAATTTCTGATCCTTCTTGAGCTTCAACAATGGAGAGAAAGGCAACACTCTTTCTGATAAATTAGATATGAATCTTCTCACAAAGTTGATCTTGCCCAGCAATGATTGCAACTCTGTAAGGTTAGTTGGGGGCACAATTTTGTCTATTGCCTCCATGCTCTTTTTTCCAACTTCTATCCCTCCTTTGTGAATCAAGAATCCCAAGAACTCACCAGTCGAGACTCCAAAAGCACACTTATTTGGATTCATCTTTAAACCATGTTTCCTTGTGCACTCCAAAGTCTTCCTTAAATTGGCTAAATGTCCTTCATGGTCTCCGGATTTGACTACCACATCATCAATGTAAATTTCCACAATTTTGCCGATCAACTCATGAAAGATATAATTCATGGCTCTACGATAAGTTGCACCAGCATTTTTCAATCCAAATGTCATAACTATCCATTCAAATAAACCAATATGGCCAGGACATCTAAATGCGCTTTTTGCAATATCTTCAACTCGCCATAAAAATCTGATTATAGCCGCATTGCCATCCATAAAACGATAATTTCATAACCTCTTCTTTGCATCTCCCAACAAATCGGCAATCGGCATCGGGTATCCATCCATGGGAGTAGCCTTGTTGAGATCTCTCGAAATCTATGCATACTCTCATCTTTCCATTCTTTTTATAGACAGCACTATATTTGAAATCCAATCATGCATACTGCATGGCCGAATAAAGTTTGCTTCAATCAGTCTTTCAATTTCTTTCTTTACATCGGCCAATACCTCCTCTTTATAAATCTTCCGTGGAGGTTGTTTGAAAGGACGAAATCCAGGTTTTATAGGCAAATTATGCTCAACAATTGATCGATCCAATCCGGCATCTCGTGTAATCCCAAGCAAAACAATCTTTAAACTCCTTCAGCAACTCTATTAATTTCAATTTATATTCTGGGTCTAAATTTGCACTGATATACATCGGCCTTGACTTTGTGCTATCACCAACATCGATCTCTTCTAGCTTGTTGGCCGACATGAAACCACGACCCAGTTTGCCTTTGTTGCCATCGATTGGATTGCCCATTAAAAGTTACTGTCAGAGCCGACTGCTTGGATCGGCTGTTGATCTCTGTCGAACACATTGACAGGACCTTCTTTCCATTTCTTACCCGAAAGGCAGTCTTATCCATCATATTCCCAATAAGCAGGCTCGGAAGTGGCAACACTTACTGAATCATCAGTTTGAACAACCTCTACATCATCTCCTATCCACTGAATAAGAATTTGATGCATAGTTGAGGGTACACAGCAATTAGCATGGATCCAATCCCTTCCCAGAAGCATGCTATATGCCCCCTTGCCATCAATGACAAAGAAAGTAGTGATCAAAGTCTTGGATCCAATCATCAGTTCCACATGTACTGCTCCACGAGTATCAGAAGCATTGCCAGCAAAATCTCTAAGGATCATGTCATCCTGCAACAAATCCTCACTTGTCATACCAAGCTTTCGAAAGTAGCATAGGGCATAATATTGATAGCAAAAATTTCCTCCATCAACAAGCATCTTGGTTAAAGGTTTGCCATTGACATATCCCTTCAGGCATAATGGTTTCAGATGACGGTTTTTAACTGGCTTGTCAAAGATTGCTTGCCGAGTCAACACAAGTTGAGCCATCAGGTCTCAGCATTCAGTTTCATCAAAGTCTGAGTATACTTCATCTTGAATTTCTTGATCTTCAGGAGCTCTAAACTCCAATGGGATGAAGAACACCATGTTAGTATCAGCCGAAGGACCCTGTCTATCATCCTTTTTCTTAGGACACCACACTGGTTTCTTTTCGGCTAATTCCTGCTTCAGCTCTTGATTCCTCAAACGTTGAACTCTTCTCTTCTGGCTTTTCCGCAGACCAGGAGGGCACCATTGTCCTCTTTGCCACCTATATGAACTTTCCTCTGCATTATGAATATTGCTATGAGCCCAAGCTTGATCTGCAAATCTTTTCCTCTGATGTCCATCAAAATT
>JAENPR010002855.1:0-39413 GCA_018135685.1 Themeda triandra | reverse complement strand
GTTTTGGTTCCGTACGACAAACCGTGCGAAAACCGTTCGTGAAGACTATTCTAGCCACTTTTGGTACGAAAAGAGTTGCATTTGAGTTTTTCTTAACACCCAAGTCATCCCGTTTGCCCCAAAACTCATGTTTAGCTCGTTTCTAGTCCGTTCCCGGAGTTTTGGTTCCGTTACGACAAACCGTGCTAAAACCGTTCGTGAAGACTATTCTAGCCACTTTTGGTACGAAAAGAGTTGCATTTGAGTTTTTCTTAACACCCAAGTCATCCCGTTTGACCCAAAACTCATGTTTAGCTCGTTTCTAGTCCGTTCCTGGAGTTTTGGTTCCGTTACGACAAACTGTGCGAAAACCGTTCGTGAAGACTATTCTAGCCACTTTTGGTACGAAAAGAGTTGCATTTGAGTTTTTCTTAACACCCAAGTCATCCCGTTTGACCCAAAACTCATGTTTAGCTCGTTTCTAGTCCGTTCCCGGAGTTTTGGTTCCGTTACGACAAACCGTGCGAAAACCGTTCGTGAAGACTATTCTAGCCACTTTTGGTACGAAAAGAGTTGCATTTGAGTTTTTCTTAACACCCAAGTCATCCCGTTTGACCCAAAACTCATGTTTAGCTCGTTTCTAGTCCGTTCCTGGAGTTTTGGTTCCGTTACGACAAACTGTGCGAAAACCGTTCGTGAAGACTATTCTAGCCACTTTTGGTACGAAAAGAGTTGCATTTGAGTTTTTCTTAACACCCAAGTCATCCCGTTTGCCCCAAAACTCATGTTTAGCTCGTTTCTAGTCCGTTCCCCGGAGTTTTGGTTCCGTACGACAAACCGTGCGAAAACCGTTCGTGAAGACTATTCTAGCCACTTTTGGTACGAAAAGAGTTGCATTTGAGTTTTTCTTAACACCCAAGTCATCCCGTTTGACCCAAAACTCATGTTTAGCTCGTTTCTAGTCCGTTCCCGGAGTTTTGGTTCCGTTACGACAAACCGTGCGAAAACCGTTCGTGAAGACTATTCTAGCCACTTTTGGTACGAAAAGAGTTGCATTTGAGTTTTTCTTAACACCCAAGTCATCCCGTTTGACCCAAAACTCATGTTTAGCTCGTTTCTAGTCCGTTCCCGGAGTTTTGGTTCCGTTACGACAAACCGTGCTAAAACCGTTCGTGAAGACTGTTCTAGCCACTTTTGGTACGAAAAGAGTTGCATTTGAATTTTTCTCAACACCCAAGTCATCCCGCGCGTTCCAGGAGTTTTGGTTCTCATATGACAAAGTGTGCGAAAATTATTCGAGAAGACCGTTCTAGCCACCTTTGGTACGAAAAGAGTTGTATTTGAATTTTCCTTAACACCCAAGTCACCCCGTTTGCCCCAAAACTCATGTTTAGCTCGTTTCTAGTCCGTTCCTGGAGTTTTGGTTCCGGTACGACAAACCGTGCGAAAACCGTTCGTGAAGACTATTCTAGCCAATTTTGGTATGAAAAGAGTTGCATTTGAGTTTTTCTTAACACCCAAGTGATCCCGTTTGCCCCAAAACTCTCGTTTCTTGTCCGTTCTCGGAGTTTTGGTTCCGTTACGACAAACCGTGCTAAAAGCGTTCGTGAAGACTGTTCTAGCCACTTTTGGTACGAAAAGAGTTGCATTTGAGTTTTTCTTAACACCCAAGTCATCCCGTTTGACCCAAAACTCATGTTTAGCTCGTTTCTAGTCCGTTCCCGGAGTTTTGGTTCCGTTACGACAAACCGTGCTAAAAGCGTTCGTGAAGACTATTCTAGCCACTTTTGGTACGAAAAGAGTTGCATTTGAGTTTTTCTTAACACCCAAGTCATCCCGTTTGCCCCAAAACTCATGTTTAGCTCGTTTCTAGTCCGTTCCCGGAGTTTTGGTTCCGTACGACAAACCGTGCGAAAACCGTTCGTGAAGACTATTCTAGCCACTTTTGGTACGAAAAGAGTTGCATTTGAGTTTTTCTTAACACCCAAGTCATCCCGTTTGCCCCAAAACTCATGTTTAGCTCGTTTCTAGTCCGTTCCCGGAGTTTTGGTTCCGTTACGACAAACCGTGCTAAAACCGTTCGTGAAGACTATTCTAGCCACTTTTGGTACGAAAAGAGTTGCATTTGAGTTTTTCTTAACACCCAAGTCATCCCGTTTGACCCAAAACTCATGTTTAGCTCGTTTCTAGTCCGTTCCTGGAGTTTTGGTTCCGTTACGACAAACCGTGCGAAAACCGTTCGTGAAGACTATTCTAGCCACTTTTGGTACGAAAAGAGTTGCATTTGAGTTTTTCTTAACACCCAAGTCATCCCGTTTGACCCCAAAACTCATGTTTAGCTCGTTTCTAGTCCGTTCCTGGAGTTTTGGTTCCGTTACGACAAACCGTGCGAAAACCGTTCGTGAAGACTATTCTAGCCACTTTTGGTACGAAAAGAGTTGCATTTGAGTTTTTCTTAACACCCAAGTCATCCCGTTTGACCCAAAACTCATGTTTAGCTCGTTTCTAGTCCGTTCCCAGTTTTGGTTCCGTTACGACAAAGTGTGCGAAAACCGTTCGTGAAGACTATTCTAGCCACTTTTGGTACGAAAAGAGTTGCATTTGAGTTTTTCTTAACACCCAAGTCATCCCGTTTGACCCAAAACTCATGTTTAGCTCGTTTCTAGTCCGTTCCTGGAGTTTTGGTTCCGTACGACAAACCGTGCGAAAACCGTTCGTGAAGACTATTCTAGCCACTTTTGGTACGAAAAGAGTTGCATTTGAGTTTTTCTTAACACCCAAGTCATCCCGTTTGCCCCAAAACTCATGTTTAGCTCGTTTCTAGTCCGTTCCGGAGTTTTGGTTCCGTTACGACAAACCGTGCGAAAACCGTTCGTGAAGACTATTCTAGCCACTTTTGGTACGAAAAGAGTTGCATTTGAGTTTTTCTTAACACCCAAGTCATCCCGTTTGACCCAAAACTCATGTTTAGCTCGTTTCTAGTCCGTTCCTGGAGTTTTGGTTCCGTTACGACAAACCGTGCTAAAACCGTTCGTGAAGACTATTCTAGCCACTTTTGGTACGAAAAGAGTTGCATTTGAGTTTTTCTTAACACCCAAGTCATCCCGTTTGCCCCAAAACTCATGTTTAGCTCGTTTCTAGTCCGTTCCCGGAGTTTTGGTTCCGTATGACAAACCGTGCGAAAACCGTTCGTGAAGACTATTCTAGCCACTTTTGGTACGAAAAGAGTTGCATTTGAGTTTTTCTTAACACCCAAGTCATCCCGTTTGCCCCAAAACTCATGTTTAGCTCGTTTCTAGTCCGTTCCCGGAGTTTTGGTTCCGTTACGACAAACCGTGCGAAAACCGTTCGTGAAGACTATTCTAGCCACTTTTGGTACGAAAAGAGTTGCATTTGAGTTTTTCTTAACACCCAAGTCATCCCGTTTGACCCAAAACTCATGTTTAGCTCGTTTCTAGTCCGTTCCGGAGTTTTGGTTCCGTTACGACAAACCGTGCGAAAACCGTTCGTGAAGACTATTCTAGCCACTTTTGGTACGAAAAGAGTTGCATTTGAGTTTTTCTTAACACCCAAGTCATCCCGTTTGACCCAAAACTCATGTTTAGCTCGTTTCTAGTCCGTTCCTGGAGTTTTGGTTCCGTTACGACAAACCGTGCTAAAACCGTTCGTGAAGACTATTCTAGCCACTTTTGGTACGAAAAGAGTTGCATTTGAATTTTTCTCAACACCCAAGTCATCCCGCGCGTTCCAGGAGTTTTGGTTCTCATATGACAAAGTGTGCGAAAATTATTCGAGAAGACCGTTCTAGCCACCTTTGGTACGAAAAGAGTTGTATTTGAATTTTCCTTAACACCCAAGTCACCCCGTTTGCCCCAAAACTCATGTTTAGCTCGTTTCTAGTCCGTTCCTGGAGTTTTGGTTCCGACGAAAAACCGTGCGAAAACCGTTCGTGAAGACTATTCTAGCCAATTTTGGTATGAAAAGAGTTGCATTTGAGTTTTTCTTAACACCCAAGTCATCCCGTTTGCCCCAAAACTCATGTTTAGCTCGTTTCTAGTCCGTTCCCGGAGTTTTGGTTCCGTTACGACAAACCGTGCGAAAACCGTTCGTGAAGACTGTTCATGCCACTTTTGGTACGAAAAGAGTTGCATTTGAGTTTTTCTTAACACCCAAGTCATCCCGTTTGACCCAAAACTCATGTTTAGCTCGTTTCTAGTCCGTTCCCGGAGTTTTGGTTCCGTTACGACAAACCGTGCTAAAACCGTTCGTGAAGACTATTCTAGCCACTTTTGGTACGAAAAGAGTTGCATTTGAGTTTTTCTTAACACCCAAGTCATCCCGTTTGACCCAAAACTCATGTTTAGCTCGTTTCTAGTCCGTTCCCACCCCGGAGTTTTGGTTCCGTTTTGGTTCCGGTACGACAAACTGTGCGAAAACCGTTCGTGAAGACTATTCTAGCCACTTTTGGTACGAAAAGAGTTGCATTTGAGTTTTTCTTAACACCCAAGTCATCCCGTTTGACCCAAAACTCATGTTTAGCTCGTTTCTAGTCCGTTCCGGAGTTTTGGTTCCGTTACGACAAACCGTGCGAAAACCGTTCGTGAAGACTATTCTAGCCACTTTTGGTACGAAAAGAGTTGCATTTGAGTTTTTCTTAACACCCAAGTCATCCCGTTTGACCCAAAACTCATGTTTAGCTCGTTTCTAGTCCGTTCCGGAGTTTTGGTTCCGTTACGACAAACCGTGCTAAAACCGTTCGTGAAGACTATTTCTAGCCACTTTTGGTACGAAAAGAGTTGCATTTGAGTTTTTCTTAACACCCAAGTCATCCCAAGACCCAAAACTCATGTTTAGCTCGTTTCTAGTCCGTTCCTCGAGTTTTGGTTCCGTTACGACAAACCGTGCGAAAACCGTTCGTGAAGACTAAAACCGTTCGTGAAGACTTCTAGCCACTTTTGGTACGAAAAGAGTTGCATTTGAGTTTTTCTTAACACCCAAGTCATCCCGTTTGCCCCAAAACTCATGTTTAGCTCGTTTCTAGTCCGTTCCTTGGAGTTTTGGTTCCGTTACGACAAACCGTGCGAAAACCGTTCGTGAAGACTATTCTAGCCACTTTTGGTACGAAAAGAGTTGCATTTGAGTTTTTCTTAACACCCAAGTCATCCCGTTTGACCCAAAACTCATGTTTAGCTCGTTTCTAGTCCGTTCCGGAGTTTTGGTTCCGTTACGACAAACCGTGCTAAAACCGTTCGTGAAGACTATTCTAGCCACTTTTGGTACGAAAAGAGTTGCATTTGAATTTTTCTCAACACCCAAGTCATCCTCGTTTCTAGTCCGTTCCGGAGTTTTGGTTCTCATATGACAAAGTGTGCGAAAATTATTCGTGAAGACCGTTCTAGCCACCTTTGGTACGAAAAGAGTTGTATTTGAATTTTTCTTAACACCCAAGTCACCCCGTTTGCCCCAAAACTCATGTTTAGCTCGTTTCTAGTCCGTTCCTGGAGTTTTGGTTCCGTTACGACAAACCGTGCGAAAACCGTTCGTGAAGACTGTTCTAGCCACTTTTGGTACGAAAAGAGTTGCATTTGAGTTTTTCTTAACACCCAAGTCATCCCGTTTGCCCCAAAACTCATGTTTAGCTCGTTTCTAGTCCGTTCCCGAGTTTTGGTTCCGTTACGACAAACCGTGCGAAAACCGTTCGTGAAGACTATTCTAGCCACTTTTGGTACGAAAAGAGTTGCATTTGAGTTTTTCTTAACACCCAAGTCATCCCGTTTGACCCAAAACTCATGTTTAGCTCGTTTCTAGTCCGTTCCGGAGTTTTGGTTCCGTTACGACAAACCGTGCTAAAACCGTTCGTGAAGACTATTCTAGCCACTTTTGGTACGAAAAGAGTTGCATTTGAGTTTTTCTTAACACCCAAGTCATCCCGTTTGCCCCAAAACTCATGTTTAGCTCGTTTCTAGTCCGTTCCGGAGTTTTGGTTCCGTTACGACAAACCGTGCGAAAACCGTTCGTGAAGACTATTCTAGCCACTTTTGGTACGAAAAGAGTTGCATTTGAGTTTTTCTTAACACCCAAGTCATCCCGTTTGCCCCAAAACTCATGTTTAGCTCGTTTCTAGTCCGTTCCCGGTTTTGGTTCCGTTACGACAAACCGTGCGAAAACCGTTCGTGAAGACTATTCTAGCCACTTTTGGTACGAAAAGAGTTGCATTTGAGTTTTTCTTAACACCCAAGTCATCCCGTTTGACCCAAAACTCATGTTTAGCTCGTTTCTAGTCCGTTCCCGGAGTTTTGGTTCCGTTACGACAAACCGTGCTAAAACCGTTCGTGAAGACTATTTCTAGCCACTTTTGGTACGAAAAGAGTTGCATTTGAATTTTTCTCACCCAAGTCACCCAAGTCATCCTAGTCCGTTCCGGGAGTTTTGGTTCTCATATGACAAAGTGTGCGAAAATTATTCGAGAAGACCGTTCTAGCCACCTTTGGTACGAAAAGAGTTGTATTTGAATTTTCCTTAACACCCAAGTCACCCCGTTTGCCCCAAAACTCATGTTTAGCTCGTTTCTAGTCCGTTCCCGGAGTTTTGGTTCCGTTACGACAAACCGTGCGAAAACCGTTCGTGAAGACTGTTCTAGCCACTTTTGGTACGAAAAGAGTTGCATTTGAGTTTTTCTTAACACCCAAGTCATCCCGTTTGCCCCAAAACTCATGTTTAGCTCGTTTCTAGTCCGTTCCCGGAGTTTTGGTTCCGTTACGACAAACCGTGCTAAAACCGTTCGTGAAGACTGTTCTAGCCACTTTTGGTACGAAAAGAGTTGCATTTGAGTTTTTCTTAACACCCAAGTCATCCCGTTTGACCCAAAACTCATGTTTAGCTCGTTTCTAGTCCGTTCCCGGAGTTTTGGTTCCGTTACGACAAACCGTGCTAAAACCGTTCGTGAAGACTATTCTAGCCACTTTTGGTACGAAAAGAGTTGCATTTGAGTTTTTCTTAACACCCAAGTCATCCCGTTTGACCCAAAACTCATGTTTAGCTCGTTTCTAGTCCGTTCCCGGAGTTTTGGTTCCGTACGACAAACCGTGCGAAAACCGTTCGTGAAGACTATTCTAGCCACTTTTGGTACGAAAAGAGTTGCATTTGAGTTTTTCTTAACACCCAAGTCATCCCGTTTGACCCAAAACTCATGTTTAGCTCGTTTCTAGTCCGTTCCCGGAGTTTTGGTTCCGTTACGACAAACCGTGCGAAAACCGTTCGTGAAGACTATTCTAGCCACTTTTGGTACGAAAAGAGTTGCATTTGAGTTTTTCTTAACACCCAAGTCATCCCGTTTGACCCCAAAACTCATGTTTAGCTCGTTTCTAGTCCGTTCCTCGGAGTTTTGGTTCCGTTACGACGACAAACGTGCGAAAACCGTTCGTGAAGACTATTCTAGCCACTTTTGGTACGAAAAGAGTTGCATTTGAGTTTTTCTTAACACCCAAGTCATCCCGTTTGACCCAAAACTCATGTTTAGCTCGTTTCTAGTCCGTTCCCGAGTTTTGGTTCCGTTACACAAACCGTGCGAAAACCGTTCGTGAAGACTATTCTAGCCACTTTTGGTACGAAAAGAGTTGCATTTGAGTTTTTCTTAACACCCAAGTCATCCCGTTTGACCCAAAACTCATGTTTAGCTCGTTTCTAGTCCGTTCCCGGAGTTTTGGTTCCGTTACGACAAACCGTGCGAAAACCGTTCGTGAAGACTATTCTAGCCACTTTTGGTACGAAAAGAGTTGCATTTGAGTTTTTCTTAACACCCAAGTCATCCCGTTTGACCCAAAACTCATGTTTAGCTCGTTTCTAGTCCGTTCCCGGAGTTTTGGTTCCGTTACGACAAACCGTGCTAAAACCGTTCGTGAAGACTATTCTAGCCACTTTTGGTACGAAAAGAGTTGCATTTGAATTTTTCTCAACACCCAAGTCATCCCGCGTTTCCAGGAGTTTTGGTTCTCATATGACAAAGTGTGCGAAAATTATTCGAGAAGACCGTTCTAGCCACCTTTGGTACGAAAAGAGTTGTATTTGAATTTTCTTAACACCCAAGTCACCCCGTTTGCCCCAAAACTCATGTTTAGCTCGTTTCTAGTCCGTTCCTGGAGTTTTGGTTCCGGTACGAAAACCGTGCGAAAACCGTTCGTGAAGACTATTCTAGCCAATTTTGGTATGAAAAGAGTTGCATTTGAGTTTTTCTTAACACCCAAGTCATCCCGTTTGCCCCAAAACTCATGTTTAGCTCGTTTCTAGTCCGTTCCCGAGTTTTGGTTCCGTTACGACAAACCGTGCGAAAACCGTTCGTGAAGACTGTTCTAGCCACTTTTGGTACGAAAAGAGTTGCATTTGAGTTTTTCTTAACACCCAAGTCATCCCGTTTGACCCAAAACTCATGTTTAGCTCGTTTCTAGTCCGTTCCCGGAGTTTTGGTTCCGACAGTTTTGGTTCTAGCCACTTTTGGTACGACAAACCGTGCTAAAACTCGTTCATGAAGACTGTTCTAGCCACTTTTTTGGTACGAAAAGAGTTGCATTTGAATTTTTCTCAACACCCAAGTCATCCCGCGCGTTCCAGGAGTTTTGGTTCTCATATGACAAAGTGTGCGAAAATTATTCGAGAAGACCGTTCTAGCCACCTTTGGTACGAAAAGAGTTGTATTTGAATTTTCCTTAACACCCAAGTCACCCCGTTTGCCCCAAAACTCATGTTTAGCTCGTTTCTAGTCCGTTCCTGGAGTTTTGGTTCCGGTTACGAAAAACCGTGCGAAAACCGTTCGTGAAGACTATTCTAGCCAATTTTGGTATGAAAAGAGTTGCATTTGAGTTTTTCTTAACACCCAAGTCATCCCGTTTGCCCCAAAACTCATGTTTAGCTCGTTTCTAGTCCGTTCCGGAGTTTTGGTTCCGTTACGACAAACCGTGCGAAAACCGTTCGTGAAGACTGTTCTAGCCACTTTTGGTACGAAAAGAGTTGCATTTGAGTTTTTCTTAACACCCAAGTCATCCCGTTTGACCCAAAACTCATGTTTAGCTCGTTTCTAGTCCGTTCCCGGAGTTTTGGTTCCGTTACGACAAACCGTGCTAAAACCGTTCGTGAAGACTATTCTAGCCACTTTTGGTACGAAAAGAGTTGCATTTGAGTTTTTCTTAACACCCAAGTCATCCCGTTTGCCCCAAAACTCATGTTTAGCTCGTTTCTAGTCCGTTCCCGGAGTTTTGGTTCCGGTACGACAAACCGTGCGAAAACCGTTCGTGAAGACTATTCTAGCCACTTTTGGTACGAAAAGAGTTGCATTTGAGTTTTTCTTAACACCCAAGTCATCCCGTTTGACCCAAAACTCATGTTTAGCTCGTTTCTAGTCCGTTCCCGGAGTTTTTGTTCCGTTACGACAAACCGTGCGAAAACCGTTCGTGAAGACTGTTCTAGCCACTTTTGGTACGAAAAGAGTTGCATTTGAGTTTTTCTTAACACCCAAGTCATCCCGTTTGACCCAAAACTCATGTTTAGCTCGTTTCTAGTCCGTTCCCGGAGTTTTGGTTCCGTTACGACAAACCGTGCTAAAACCGTTCGTGAAGACCTAGTTCTAGCCACTTTTGGTACGAAAAGAGTTGCATTTGAGTTTTTCTTAACACCCAAGTCATCCCGTTTGACCCAAAACTCATGTTTAGCTCGTTTCTAGTCCGTTCCCGGAGTTTTGGTTCCGTTACAAAAACCGTGTGCGAAAACCGTTCGTGAAGACTATTCTAGCCACTTTTGGTACGAAAAGAGTTGCATTTGAGTTTTTCTTAACACCCAAGTCATCCCGTTTGCCCCAAAACTCATGTTTAGCTCGTTTCTAGTCCGTTCCGGAGTTTTGGTTCCGTTACGACAAAAACCGTGCGAAAACCGTTCGTGAAGACTATTCTAGCCACTTTTGGTACGAAAAGAGTTGCATTTGAGTTTTTCTTAACACCCAAGTCATCCCGTTTGACCCAAAACTCATGTTTAGCTCGTTTCTAGTCCGTTCCCGAGTTTTGGTTCCGTTACGACAAACCGTGCTAAAACCGTTCGTGAAGACAGTTCTAGCCACTTTTGGTACGAAAAGAGTTGCATTTGAGTTTTTCTTAACACCCAAGTCATCCCGTTTGACCCAAAACTCATGTTTAGCTCGTTTCTAGTCTGTAACCGGAGTTTTGGTTCCGTTATGAGGAACCGTGCTAAAAACCGTTCGTGAAGACTATTCTAGCCACTTTTGGTACGAAAAGAGTTGCATTTGAGTTTTTCTTAACACCCAAGTCATCCCGTTTGCCCCAAAACTCATGTTTAGCTCGTTTCTAGTCCGTTCCTGGAGTTTTGGTTCCGTTACGACAAACCGTGCGAAAACCGTTCGTGAAGACTATTCTAGCCACTTTTGGTATGAAAAGAGTTGCATTTGAGTTTTTCTTAACACCCAAGTCATCCCGTTTGACCCAAAACTCATGTTTAGCTCGTTTCTAGTCCGTTCCGGAGTTTTGGTTCCGTTACGACAAACCGTGCGAAAACCGTTCGTGAAGACTATTCTAGCCACTTTTGGTACGAAAAGAGTTGCATTTGAGTTTTTCTTAACACCCAAGTCATCCCGTTTGACCCAAAACTCATGTTTAGCTCGTTTCTAGTCCGTTCCCGGAGTTTTGGTTCCGTTACGACAAACCGTGCTAAAACCGTTCGTGAAGACTGTTCTAGCCACTTTTGGTACGAAAAGAGTTGCATTTGAATTTTTCTCAACACCCAAGTCATCCCGCGCGTTCCAGGAGTTTTGGTTCTCATATGACAAAGTGTGCGAAAATTATTCGAGAAGACCGTTCTAGCCACCTTTGGTACGAAAAGAGTTGTATTTGAATTTTCCTTAACACCCAAGTCACCCCGTTTGCCCCAAAACTCATGTTTAGCTCGTTTCTAGTCCGTTCCTGGAGTTTTGGTTCCGGTACGAAAAACTGTGCGAAAACCGTTCGTGAAGACTATTCTAGCCAATTTTGGTATGAAAAGAGTTGCATTTGAGTTTTTCTTAACACCCAAGTCATCCCGTTTGCCCCAAAACTCATGTTTAGCTCGTTTCTAGTCCGTTCCTGGAGTTTTGGTTCCGGTACGACAAACCGTGCGAAAACCGTTCGTGAAGACTGTTCTAGCCACTTTTGGTACGAAAAGAGTTGCATTTGAGTTTTTCTTAACACCCAAGTCATCCCGTTTGACCCAAAACTCATGTTTAGCTCGTTTCTAGTCCGTTCCCGGAGTTTTGGTTCCGTTACAACAAACCGTGCTAAAACCGTTCGTGAAGACTGTTCTAGCCACTTTTGGTACGAAAAGAGTTGCATTTGAGTTTTTCTTAACACCCAAGTCACCCCGTTTGACCCAAAACTCATGTTTAGCTCGTTTCTAGTCCGTTCCTGGAGTTTTGGTTCCGGTACGACAAACTGTGCGAAAACCGTTCGTGAAGACTATTCTAGCCACTTTTGGTACGAAAAGAGTTGCATTTGAGTTTTTCTTAACACCCAAGTCATCCCGTTTGACCCAAAACTCATGTTTAGCTCGTTTCTAGTCCGTTCCCGGAGTTTTGGTTCCGTTACGACAAACCGTGCTAAAACCGTTCGTGAAGACTATTCTAGCCACTTTTGGTACGAAAAGAGTTGCATTTGAGTTTTTCTTAACACCCAAGTCATCCCGTTTGACCCAAAACTCATGTTTAGCTCGTTTCTAGTCCGTTCCGGAGTTTTGGTTCCGTTACGACAAACCGTGCTAAAAACCGTTCGTGAAAGACTATTTCTAGCCACTTTTGGTACGAAAAGAGTTGCATTTGAATTTTTCTCAACACCCAAGTCATCCCGTTTGACCCAAAACTCATGTTTTGGTTCTCATATGACAAAGTTTTGGTTCCGTTACGAAAAACCGTGCGAAAACCGAAAGACCGTTCTAGCCACCTTTGGTACGAAAAGAGTTGTATTTGAATTTTTCTTAACACCCAAGTCACCCCGTTTGCCCCAAAACTCATGTTTAGCTCGTTTCTAGTCCGTTCCTGGAGTTTTGGTTCCGGTACGACAAACCGTGCGAAAACCGTTCGTGAAGACTATTCTAGCCACTTTTGGTATGAAAAGAGTTGCATTTGAGTTTTTCTTAACACCCAAGTCATCCCGTTTGCCCCAAAACTCATGTTTAGCTCGTTTCTAGTCCGTTCCCGAGTTTTGGTTCCGTTACGACAAACCGTGCGAAAACCGTTCGTGAAGACTGTTCTAGCCACTTTTGGTACGAAAAGAGTTGCATTTGAGTTTTTCTTAACACCCAAGTCATCCCGTTTGACCCAAAACTCATGTTTAGCTCGTTTCTAGTCCGTTCCGGAGTTTTGGTTCCGTTACGACACAAACCGTGCTAAAACCGTTCGTGAAGACTATTCTAGCCACTTTTGGTACGAAAAGAGTTGCATTTGAGTTTTTCTTAACACCCAAGTCATCCCGTTTGCCCCAAAACTCATGTTTAGCTCGTTTCTAGTCCGTTCCCGGAGTTTTGGTTCTCATATGACAAAGTGTGCGAAAATTATTCGTGAAGACTGTTCTAGCCACTTTTGGTACGAAAAGAGTTGCATTTGAGTTTTTCTTAACACCCAAGTCATCCCGTTTGCCCCAAAACTCATGTTTAGCTCGTTTCTAGTCCGTTCCCGGAGTTTTGGTTCCGTTACGACAAACCGTGCGAAAACCGTTCGTGAAGACTATTCTAGCCACTTTTGGTACGAAAAGAGTTGCATTTGAGTTTTTCTTAACACCCAAGTCATCCCGTTTGACCCAAAACTCATGTTTAGCTCGTTTCTAGTCCGTTCCCGGAGTTTTGGTTCCGTTACGACAAACCGTGCTAAAACCGTTCGTGAAGACTATTCTAGCCACTTTTGGTACGAAAAGAGTTGCATTTGAGTTTTTCTTAACACCCAAGTCATCCCGTTTGACCCAAAACTCATGTTTAGCTCGTTTCTAGTCCGTTCCCGGAGTTTTGGTTCCGTTATGACAAACCGTGCTAAAACCGTTCGTGAAGACCGTTCTAGCCACTTTTGGTACGAAAAGAGTTGCATTTGAGTTTTTCTTAACACCCAAGTCATCCCGTTTGCCCCAAAACTCATGTTTAGCTCGTTTCTAGTCCGTTCCCGGAGTTTTGGTTCCGTTACGACAAACCGTGCGAAAACCGTTCGTGAAGACTATTCTAGCCAGCCACTTTTGGTACGAAAAGAGTTGCATTTGAGTTTTTCTTAACACCCAAGTCATCCCGTTTGCCCCAAAACTCATGTTTAGCTCGTTTCTAGTCCGTTCCCGGAGTTTTGGTTCCGTTACGACAAACCGTGCGAAAACCGTTCGTGAAGACTATTCTAGCCACTTTTGGTACGAAATGAGTTGCATTTGAGTTTTTCTTAACACCCAAGTCATCCCGTTTGACCCAAAACTCATGTTTAGCTCGTTTCTAGTCCGTTCCCGAGTTTTGGTTCCGTTACGACAAACCGTGCTAAAACCGTTCGTGAAGACTATTTCTAGCCACTTTTGGTACGAAAAGAGTTGCATTTGAGTTTTTCTTAACACCCAAGTCATCCCGTTTGCCCCAAAACTCATGTTTAGTTTTCTAGTCCGTTCTTTTGGTTCTCATATGACAAAGTGTGCGAAAATTATTCGTGAAGACCGTTCTAGCCACCTTTGGTACGAAAAGAGTTGCATTTGAGTTTTTCTTAACACCCAAGTCATCCCGTTTGCCCCAAAACTCATGTTTAGCTCGTTTCTAGTCCGTTCCCGGAGTTTTGGTTCCGTTACGACAAACCGTGCGAAAACCGTTCGTGAAGACTATTCTAGCCACTTTTGGTATGAAAAGAGTTGCATTTGAGTTTTTCTTAACACCCAAGTCATCCCGTTTGCCCCAAAACTCATGTTTAGCTCGTTTCTAGTCCGTTCCGGAGTTTTGGTTCCGTTACGACAAACCGTGCGAAAACCGTTCGTGAAGACTATTCTAGCCACTTTTGGTACGAAAAGAGTTGCATTTGAGTTTTTCTTAACACCCAAGTCATCCCGTTTGACCCAAAACTCATGTTTAGCTCGTTTCTAGTCCGTTCCCGGAGTTTTGGTTCCGTTACGACAAACCGTGCTAAAACCGTTCGTGAAGACTGTTCTAGCCACTTTTGGTACGAAAAGAGTTGCATTTGAATTTTTCTCAACACCCAAGTCATCCCGCGTTCCAGGAGTTTTGGTTCTCATATGACAAAGTGTGCGAAAATTATTCGAGAAGACCGTTCTAGCCACCTTTGGTACGAAAAGAGTTGTATTTGAATTTTCCTTAACACCCAAGTCACCCCGTTTGCCCCAAAACTCATGTTTAGCTCGTTTCTAGTCCGTTCCTGGAGTTTTGGTTCCGGTACGAAAAACTATGTGAAAAACCGTTCGTGAAGACTATTCTAGCCAATTTTGGTATGAAAAGAGTTGCATTTGAGTTTTTCTTAACACCCAAGTCATCCCGTTTGCCCCAAAACTCATGTTTAGCTCGTTTCTAGTCCGTTCCCGGAGTTTTGGTTCCGTTACGACAAACCGTGCGAAAACCGTTCGTGAAGACTGTTCATGCCACTTTTGGTACGAAAAGAGTTGCATTTGAGTTTTTCTTAACACCCAAGTCATCCCGTTTGACCCAAAACTCATGTTTAGCTCGTTTCTAGTCCGTTCCCGGAGTTTTGGTTCCGTTACGACAAACCGTGCTAAAACCGTTCGTGAAGACTGTTCTAGCCACTTTTGGTACGAAAAGAGTTGCATTTGAGTTTTTCTTAACACCCAAGTCATCCCGTTTGACCCAAAACTCATGTTTAGCTCGTTTCTAGTCCGTTCCTGGAGTTTTGGTTCCGTTACGACAAACCGTGCGAAAACCGTCGTGAAGACTATTCTAGCCACTTTTGGTACGAAAAGAGTTGCATTTGAGTTTTTCTTAACACCCAAGTCATCCCGTTTGCCCCAAAACTCATGTTTAGCTCGTTTCTAGTCCGTTCCTGGAGTTTTGGTTCCGTTACGAAAAACCGTGCTAAAACCGTTCGTGAAGACTGTTCTAGCCACTTTTGGTACGAAAAGAGTTGCATTTGAGTTTTTCTTAACACCCAAGTCATCCCGTTTGACCCAAAACTCATGTTTAGCTCGTTTCTAGTCCGTTCCCACAGTTTTGGTTCCGTTACGACAAACCGTGCGAAAACCGTTCGTGAAGACTATTCTAGCCACTTTTGGTACGAAAAGAGTTGCATTTGAGTTTTTCTTAACACCCAAGTCATCCCGTTTGACCCAAAACTCATGTTTAGCTCGTTTCTAGTCCGTTCCCGGAGTTTTGGTTCCGTTACGACAAACCGTGCTAAAACCGTTCGTGAAGACTATTCTAGCCACTTTTGGTACGAAAAGAGTTGCATTTGAGTTTTTCTTAACACCCAAGTCATCCCGTTTGCCCCAAAACTCATGTTTAGCTCGTTTCTAGTCCGTTCCTAGTCCGTTCCGGAGTTTTGGTTCCGTCATATGACAAACCGTGCGAAAACCGTTCGTGAAGACTATTCTAGCCACTTTTGGTACGAAAAGAGTTGCATTTGAGTTTTTCTTAACACCCAAGTCATCCCGTTTGACCCAAAACTCATGTTTAGCTCGTTTCTAGTCCGTTCCCGGAGTTTTGGTTCCGTTACGACAAACCGTGCTAAAACCGTTCGTGAAGACTATTCTAGCCACTTTTGGTACGAAAAGAGTTGCATTTGAGTTTTTCTTAACACCCAAGTCATCCCGTTTGACCCAAAACTCATGTTTAGCTCGTTTCTAGTCCGTTCCGGAGTTTTGGTTCCGTTACGACAAACCGTGCGAAAACCGTTCGTGAAGACTATTCTAGCCACTTTTGGTACGAAAAGAGTTGCATTTGAGTTTTTCTTAACACCCAAGTCATCCCGTTTGCCCCAAAACTCATGTTTAGCTCGTTTCTAGTCCGTTCCTGGAGTTTTGGTTCCGTTACGACAAACCGTGCTAAAACCGTTCGTGAAGACTATTCTAGCCACTTTTGGTACGAAAAGAGTTGCATTTGAGTTTTTCTTAACACCCAAGTCATCCCGTTTGACCCAAAACTCATGTTTAGCTCGTTTCTAGTCCGTTCCTGGAGTTTTGGTTCCGTTACGACAAACCGTGCGAAAACCGTTCGTGAAGACTATTCTAGCCACTTTTGGTACGAAAAGAGTTGCATTTGAGTTTTTCTTAACACCCAAGTCATCCCGTTTGACCCAAAACTCATGTTTAGCTCGTTTCTAGTCCGTTCCCGGAGTTTTGGTTCCGTTACGACAAACCGTGCTAAAACCGTTCGTGAAGACTGTTCTAGCCACTTTTGGTACGAAAAGAGTTGCATTTGAATTTTTCTCAACACCCAAGTCATCCCGCGCGTTCCAGGAGTTTTGGTTCTCATATGACAAAGTGTGCGAAAATTATTCGAGAAGACCGTTCTAGCCACCTTTGGTACGAAAAGAGTTGTATTTGAATTTTCCTTAACACCCAAGTCACCCCGTTTGCCCCAAAACTCATGTTTAGCTCGTTTCTAGTCCGTTCCTGGAGTTTTGGTTCCGGTACGAAAAACTATGCGAAAACCGTTCGTGAAGACTATTCTAGCCAATTTTGGTATGAAAAGAGTTGCATTTGAGTTTTTCTTAACACCCAAGTCATCCCGTTTGCCCCAAAACTCATGTTTAGCTCGTTTCTAGTCCGTTCCCGGAGTTTTGGTTCCGTTACGACAAACCGTGCGAAAACCGTTCGTGAACACTGTTCATGCCACTTTTGGTACGAAAAGAGTTGCATTTGAGTTTTTCTTAACACCCAAGTCATCCCGTTTGACCCAAAACTCATGTTTAGCTCGTTTCTAGTCCGTTCCGGAGTTTTGGTTCCGTTACGACAAACCGTGCTAAAACCGTTCGTGAAGACTATTTCTAGCCACTTTTGGTACGAAAAGAGTTGCATTTGAGTTTTTCTTAACACCCAAGTCATCCCGTTTGCCCCAAAACTCATGTTTAGCTCGTTTCTAGTCCGTTCCTCATTTTGGTTCCGACGAAAACCGTGCATCCGTGCCCCAAAACCGTTCGTGAAGACTATTCTAGCCACTTTTGGTACGAAAAGAGTTGCATTTGAGTTTTTCTTAACACCCAAGTCATCCCGTTTGCCCCAAAACTCATGTTTAGCTCGTTTCTAGTCCGTTCCCGGAGTTTTGGTTCCGTTACGACAAACCGTGCGAAAACCGTTCGTGAAGACTATTCTAGCCACTTTTGGTACGAAAAGAGTTGCATTTGAGTTTTTCTTAACACCCAAGTCATCCCGTTTGACCCAAAACTCATGTTTAGCTCGTTTCTAGTCCGTTCCCGGAGTTTTGGTTCCGTTACGACAAACCGTGCTAAAACCGTTCGTGAAGACTATTCTAGCCACTTTTGGTACGAAAAGAGTTGCATTTGAGTTTTTCTTAACACCCAAGTCATCCCGTTTGACCCAAAACTCATGTTTAGCTCGTTTCTAGTCCGTTCCGGAGTTTTGGTTCTCATATGACAAAGTGTGCGAAAATTATTCGAAAGACTATTCTAGCCACTTTTGGTACGAAAAGAGTTGCATTTGAATTTTTCTTAACACCCAAGTCATCCCGTTTGCCCCAAAACTCATGTTTAGCTCGTTTCTAGTCCGTTCCCGGAGTTTTGGTTCCGTACGACAAACCGTGCGAAAACCGTTCGTGAAGACTATTCTAGCCACTTTTGGTACGAAAAGAGTTGCATTTGAGTTTTTCTTAACACCCAAGTCATCCCGTTTGCCCCAAAACTCATGTTTAGCTCGTTTCTAGTCCGTTCCGGAGTTTTGGTTCCGTTACGACAAACCGTGCTAAAACCGTTCGTGAAGACTATTCTAGCCACTTTTGGTACGAAAAGAGTTGCATTTGAGTTTTTCTTAACACCCAAGTCATCCCGTTTGACCCCAAAACTCATGTTTAGCTCGTTTCTAGTCCGTTCCCGGAGTTTTGGTTCCGTTACGACAAACCGTGCTAAAACCGTTCGTGAAGACTATTCTAGCCACTTTTGGTACGAAAAGAGTTGCATTTGAGTTTTTCTTAACACCCAAGTCATCCCGTTTGCCCCAAAACTCATGTTTAGCTCGTTTCTAGTCCGTTCCTGGAGTTTTGGTTCCGTTACGACAAACCGTGCTAAAACCGTTCGTGAAGACTATTTCTAGCCACTTTTGGTACGAAAAGAGTTGCATTTGAGTTTTTCTTAACACCCAAGTCATCCCGTTTGCCCCAAAACTCATGTTTAGCTCGTTTCTAGTCCGTTCCCGGAGTTTTGGTTCCGTTACGACAAACCGTGCGAAAACCGTTCGTGAAGACTATTCTAGCCACTTTTGGTACGAAAAGAGTTGCATTTGAGTTTTTCTTAACACCCAAGTCATCCCGTTTGACCCAAAACTCATGTTTAGCTCGTTTCTAGTCCGTTCCCGGAGTTTTGGTTCCGTTACGACAAACCGTGCTAAAACCGTTCGTGAAGACTGTTCTAGCCACTTTTGGTACGAAAAGAGTTGCATTTGAATTTTTCTCAACACCCAAGTCATCCCGCGTTCCCAAAACTCATGTTTAGTTTTGGTTCTCATATGACAAAGTGTGCGAAAATTATTCGTGAAGACCGTTCTAGCCACCTTTGGTACGAAAAGAGTTGTATTTGAATTTTCTTAACACCCAAGTCACCCCGTTTGCCCCAAAACTCATGTTTAGCTCGTTTCTAGTCCGTTCCTGGAGTTTTGGTTCCGTTACGACAAACCGCGAAAACCGTTCGTGAAGACTATTCTAGCCAATTTTGGTATGAAAAGAGTTGCATTTGAGTTTTTCTTAACACCCAAGTCATCCCGTTTGCCCCAAAACTCATGTTTAGCTCGTTTCTAGTCCGTTCCGGAGTTTTGGTTCCGTTACGACAAACCGTGCGAAAACCGTTCGTGAAGACTATTCTAGCCACTTTTGGTACGAAAAGAGTTGCATTTGAGTTTTTCTTAACACCCAAGTCATCCCGTTTGACCCAAAACTCATGTTTAGCTCGTTTCTAGTCCGTTCCCGGAGTTTTGGTTCCGTTACGACAAACCGTGCTAAAACCGTTCGTGAAGACTATCTAGCCACTTTTGGTACGAAAAGAGTTGCATTTGAGTTTTTCTTAACACCCAAGTCATCCCGTTTGCCCCAAAACTCATGTTTAGCTCGTTTCTAGTCCGTTCCTTTTGGAGTTTTGGTTCCGTTACGACAAACCGTGCTAAAACCGTTCGTGAAGACTAAAACCGTTCTAGCCACCACTTTTGGTACGAAAAGAGTTGCATTTGAGTTTTTCTTAACACCCAAGTCATCGTTTGCCCCAAAACTCATGTTTAGCTCGTTTCTAGTCCGTTCCCGGAGTTTTGGTTCCGTTACGACAAACCGTGCGAAAACCGTTCGTGAAGACTATTCTAGCCACTTTTGGTACGAAAAGAGTTGCATTTGAGTTTTTCTTAACACCCAAGTCATCCCGTTTGACCCAAAACTCATGTTTAGCTCGTTTCTAGTCCGTTCCCGGAGTTTTGGTTCCGTTACGACAAACCGTGCTAAAACCGTTCGTGAAGACTGTTCTAGCCACTTTTTTTGGTACGAAAAGAGTTGCATTTGAGTTTTTCTTAACACCCAAGTCATCCCGTTTGACCCAAAACTCATGTTTAGCTCGTTTCTAGTCCGTTCCTGGAGTTTTGGTTCTCATATGACAAAGTGTGCGAAAATTATTCGTGAAGACCGTTCTAGCCACCTTTGGTACGAAAAGAGTTGCATTTGAATTTTTCTTAACACCCAAGTCATCCCGTTTGCCCCAAAACTCATGTTTAGCTCGTTTCTAGTCCGTTCCTGGAGTTTTGGTTCCGGTACGACAAACCGTGCGAAAACCGTTCGTGAAGACTATTCTAGCCACTTTTGGTATGAAAAGAGTTGCATTTGAGTTTTTCTTAACACCCAAGTCATCCCGTTTGCCCCAAAACTCATGTTTAGCTCGTTTCTAGTCCGTTCCCGGAGTTTTGGTTCCGTTACGACAAACCGTGCGAAAACCGTTCGTGAAGACTATTCTAGCCACTTTTGGTACGAAAAGAGTTGCATTTGAGTTTTTCTTAACACCCAAGTCATCCCGTTTGACCCAAAACTCATGTTTAGCTCGTTTCTAGTCCGTTCCCGGAGTTTTGGTTCCGTTACGACAAACCGTGCTAAAACCGTTCGTGAAGACTGTTCTAGCCACTTTTGGTACGAAAAGAGTTGCATTTGAGTTTTTCTCAACACCCAAGTCATCCCGCGCGTTCCGGGAGTTTTGGTTCTCATATGACAAAGTGTGCGAAAATTATTCGAGAAGACCGTTCTAGCCACCTTTGGTATGAAAAGAGTTGTATTTGAATTTTCCTTAACACCCAAGTCACCCCGTTTGCCCCAAAACTCATGTTTAGCTCGTTTCTAGTCCGTTCCTGGAGTTTTGGTTCCGGTACGAAAAACTGTGCGAAAACCGTTCGTGAAGACTATTCTAGCCAATTTTGGTATGAAAAGAGTTGCATTTGAGTTTTTCTTAACACCCAAGTCATCCCGTTTGCCCCAAAACTCATGTTTAGCTCGTTTCTAGTCCGTTCCCGGAGTTTTGGTTCCGTTACGACAAACCGTGCGAAAACCGTTCGTGAAGACTGTTCAAGCCACTTTTGGTACGAAAAGAGTTGCATTTGAGTTTTTCTTAACACCCAAGTCATCCCGTTTGACCCAAAACTCATGTTTAGCTCGTTTCTAGTCCGTTCCCGGAGTTTTGGTTCCGTTACGACAAACCGTGCTAAAAGCGTTCATGAAGACTGTTCTAGCCACATTTGGTACGAAAAGAGTTGCATTTGAGTTTTTCTTAACACCCAAGTCACCCCGTTTGCCCCAAAACTCATGTTTAGCTCGTTTCTAGTCCGTTCCTGGAGTTTTGGTTCCGGTACGAAAAACTGTGCGAAAACCGTTCGTGAAGACTATTCTAGCCAGTTTTGGTACGAAAAGAGTTGCATTTGAGTTTTTCTTAACACCCAAGTCATCCCGTTTGCCCCAAAACTCATGTTTAGCTCGTTTCTAGTCCGTTCCGGAGTTTTGGTTCCGTTACGACAAACCGTGCGAAAACCGTTCGTGAAGACTATTCTAGCCACTTTTGTACGAAAAGAGTTGCATTTGAGTTTTTCTTAACACCCAAGTCATCCCGTTTGACCCAAAACTCATGTTTAGCTCGTTTCTAGTCCGTTCCCGGAGTTTTGGTTCCGTTACGACAAACCGTGCTAAAACCGTTCGTGAAGACTGTTCTAGCCACTTTTGGTAGAAAAAGAGTTGCATTTGAGTTTTTCTTAACACCCAAGTCATCCCGTTTGACCCAAAACTCATGTTTAGCTCGTTTCTAGTCCGTTCATTACGACAAAGTGTGCGAAAATTATTCGTGAAGACCGT
The DNA here is from genome assembly GCA_018135685.1 of Themeda triandra. Classification (NCBI taxonomy): domain Eukaryota; kingdom Viridiplantae; phylum Streptophyta; class Magnoliopsida; order Poales; family Poaceae; genus Themeda; species Themeda triandra. Next base: position 17,909 of record JAENPR010002855.1, on the reverse strand, counting down.
GAAGACTTCTAGCCACTTTTGGTACGAAAAGAGTTGCATTTGAATTTTTCTTAACACCCAAGTCATCCCCGTTTGCCCCAAAACTCATGTTTAGCTCGTTTCTAGTCCGTTCCTGGAGTTTTGGTTCCGGTACGACAAACTGTGCGAAAACCGTTCGTGAAGACTATTCTAGCCACTTTTGGTACGAAAAGAGTTGCATTTGAGTTTTTCTTAACACCCAAGTCATCCCGTTTGCCCCAAAACTCATGTTTAGCTCGTTTCTAGTCCGTTCCGGAGTTTTGGTTCCGTTACGACAAACCGTGCGAAAAACCGTTCGTGAAGACTGTTCTAGCCACTTTTGGTACGAAAAGAGTTGCATTTGAGTTTTTCTTAACACCCAAGTCATCCCGTTTGACCCAAAACTCATGTTTAGCTCGTTTCTAGTCCGTTCCCGGAGTTTTGGTTCCGTTACGACAAACCGTGCTAAAACGTTCGTTCGTGAAGACTATTCTAGCCACTTTTGGTACGAAAAGAGTTGCATTTGAGTTTTTCTTAACACCCAAGTCATCCCGTTTGCCCCAAAACTCATGTTTAGCTCGTTTCTAGTCCGTTCCTGGAGTTTTGGTTCCGTTACGACAAACCGTGCGAAAACCGTTCGTGAAGACTATTCTAGCCACTTTTGGTACGAAAAGAGTTGCATTTGAGTTTTTCTTAACACCCAAGTCATCCCGTTTGCCCCAAAACTCATGTTTAGCTCGTTTCTAGTCCGTTCCCGGAGTTTTGGTTCCGTTACGACAAACCGTGCGAAAACCGTTCGTGAAGACTATTCTAGCCACTTTTGGTACGAAAAGAGTTGCATTTGAGTTTTTCTTAACACCCAAGTCATCCCGTTTGACCCAAAACTCATGTTTAGCTCGTTTCTAGTCCGTTCCCGGAGTTTTGGTTCCGTTACGACAAACCGTGCTAAAAAACCGTTCGTGAAGACTATTCTAGCCACTTTTGGTACGAAAAGAGTTGCATTTGAATTTTTCTCAACACCCAAGTCATCCTCGTTTCTAGTCCGTTCCGGAGTTTTGGTTCTCATATGACAAAGTGTGCGAAAATTATTCGAGAAGACCGTTCTAGCCACCTTTGGTACGAAAAGAGTTGTATTTGAATTTTCTTAACACCCAAGTCACCCCGTTTGCCCCAAAACTCATGTTTAGCTCGTTTCTAGTCCGTTCCTGGAGTTTTGGTTCCGGTACGACAAACCGTGCGAAAACCGTTCGTGAAGACTATTCTAGCCACTTTTGGTATGAAAAGAGTTGCATTTGAGTTTTTCTTAACACCCAAGTCATCCCGTTTGCCCCAAAACTCATGTTTAGCTCGTTTCTAGTCCGTTCCCGGAGTTTTGGTTCCGTTACAACAAACCGTGCTAAAACCGTTCGTGAAGACTATTCTAGCCACTTTTGGTACGAAAAGAGTTGCATTTGAGTTTTTCTTAACACCCAAGTCATCCCGTTTGACCCAAAACTCATGTTTAGCTCGTTTCTAGTCCGTTCCCGGAGTTTTGGTTCCGTTATGACAAACCGTGCTAAAACCGTTCGTGAAGACTATTCTAGCCACTTTTGGTACGAAAAGAGTTGCATTTGAGTTTTTCTTAACACCCAAGTCATCCCGTTTGCCCCAAAACTCATGTTTAGCTCGTTTCTAGTCCGTTCCCCGGAGTTTTGGTTCCGTTTTGGTACGAAAACCGTGCGAAAACCGTTCGTGAAGACTACCGTTCGTTCTAGCCACTTTTGGTACGAAAAGAGTTGCATTTGAGTTTTTCTTAACACCCAAGTCATCCCGTTTGACCCAAAACTCATGTTTAGCTCGTTTCTAGTCCGTTCCCGGAGTTTTGGTTCCGTTACGACAAACCGTGCGAAAACCGTTCGTGAAGACTATTCTAGCCACTTTTGGTACGAAAAGAGTTGCATTTGAGTTTTTCTTAACACCCAAGTCATCCCGTTTGACCCAAAACTCATGTTTAGCTCGTTTCTAGTCCGTTCCCGGAGTTTTGGTTCCGTTACGACAAACCGTGCTAAAACCGTTCGTGAAGACTGTTCTAGCCACTTTTGGTACGAAAAGAGTTGCATTTGAATTTTTCTCAACACCCAAGTCATCCCGCGTTCCGGAGTTTTGGTTCTCATATGACAAAGTGTGCGAAAATTATTCGAGAAGACCGTTCTAGCCACCTTTGGTACGAAAAGAGTTGTATTTGAATTTTCCTTAACACCCAAGTCACCCCGTTTGCCCCAAAACTCATGTTTAGCTCGTTTCTAGTCCGTTCCTGGAGTTTTGGTTCCGGTACGAAAAACTGTGCGAAAACCGTTCGTGAAGACTATTCTAGCCAATTTTGGTATGAAAAGAGTTGCATTTGAGTTTTTCTTAACACCCAAGTCATCCCGTTTGCCCCAAAACTCATGTTTAGCTCGTTTCTAGTCCGTTCCCGGAGTTTTGGTTCCGTTACGACAAACCGTGCGAAAACCGTTCGTGAACACTGTTCATGCCACTTTTGGTACGAAAAGAGTTGCATTTGAGTTTTTCTTAACACCCAAGTCATCCCGTTTGACCCAAAACTCATGTTTAGCTCGTTTCTAGTCCGTTCCCGGAGTTTTGGTTCCGTTACGACAAACCGTGCTAAAACGTTCGTGAAGACTATTCTAGCCACTTTTGGTACGAAAAGAGTTGCATTTGAGTTTTTCTTAACACCCAAGTCATCCCGTTTGCCCCAAAACTCATGTTTAGCTCGTTTCTAGTCCGTTCCGGAGTTTTGGTTCCGTTATGACAAAGTGTGCGAAAACCGTTCGTGAAGACTATTCTAGCCACTTTTGGTACGAAAAGAGTTGCATTTGAGTTTTTTTAACACCCAAGTCATCCGTTTGCCCCAAAACTCATGTTTAGCTCGTTTCTAGTCCGTTCCCGGAGTTTTGGTTCCGTTACGACAAACCGTGCGAAAACCGTTCGTGAAGACTATTCTAGCCACTTTTGGTACGAAAAGAGTTGCATTTGAGTTTTTCTTAACACCCAAGTCATCCCGTTTGACCCAAAACTCATGTTTAGCTCGTTTCTAGTCCGTTCCCGGAGTTTTGGTTCCGTTACGACAAACCGTGCTAAAACCGTTCGTGAAGACTATTCTAGCCACTTTTGGTACGAAAAGAGTTGCATTTGAATTTTTCTTAACACCCAAGTCATCCCGTTTGACCCAAAACTCATGTTTAGTTTTGTCCGTTCTTTTGGTTCCGTTACATATGACAAAGTGTGCGAAAATTATTCGAGAAGACCGTTCTAGCCACCTTTGGTACGAAAAGAGTTGTATTTGAATTTTTCTTAACACCCAAGTCACCCCGTTTGCCCCAAAACTCATGTTTAGCTCGTTTCTAGTCCGTTCCTGGAGTTTTGGTTCCGGTACGAAAAACTGTGCGAAAACCGTTCGTGAAGACTATTCTAGCCACTTTTGGTATGAAAAAGAGTTGCATTTGAGTTTTTCTTAACACCCAAGTCATCCCGTTTGCCCCAAAACTCATGTTTAGCTCGTTTCTAGTCCGTTCCGGAGTTTTGGTTCCGTTACGACAAACCGTGCGAAAACCGTTCGTGAAGACTGTTCTAGCCACTTTTGGTACGAAAAGAGTTGCATTTGAGTTTTTCTTAACACCCAAGTCATCCCGTTTGACCCAAAACTCATGTTTAGCTCGTTTCTAGTCCGTTCCGGAGTTTTGGTTCCGTTACGACAAACCGTGCTAAAACCGTTCGTGAAGACTATTCTAGCCACTTTTGGTACGAAAAGAGTTGCATTTGAGTTTTTCTTAACACCCAAGTCATCCCGTTTGCCCCAAAACTCATGTTTAGCTCGTTTCTAGTCCGTTCCGGAGTTTTGGTTCTCATATGACAAACCGTGCGAAAACCGTTCGTGAAGACCGTTCTAGCCACTTTTGGTACGAAAAGAGTTGCATTTGAATTTTTCTTAACACCCAAGTCATCCCGTTTGCCCCAAAACTCATGTTTAGCTCGTTTCTAGTCCGTTCCGGAGTTTTGGTTCCGTTACGACAAAACCGTGCGAAAACCGTTCGTGAAGACTATTCTAGCCACTTTTGGTATGAAAAGAGTTGCATTTGAGTTTTTCTTAACACCCAAGTCATCCCGTTTGACCCAAAACTCATGTTTAGCTCGTTTCTAGTCCGTTCCCGGAGTTTTGGTTCCGTTACGACAAACCGTGCGAAAACCGTTCGTGAAGACTATTCTTCTAGCCACTTTTGGTACGAAAAGAGTTGCATTTGAGTTTTTCTTAACACCCAAGTCATCCCGTTTGACCCAAAACTCATGTTTAGCTCGTTTCTAGTCCGTTCCGGAGTTTTGGTTCCGTTACGACAAACCGTGCTAAAACCGTTCGTGAAGACTGTTCTAGCCACTTTTGGTACGAAAAGAGTTGCATTTGAATTTTTCTCAACACCCAAGTCATCCCGCGTTCCGGAGTTTTGGTTCTCATATGACAAAGTGTGCGAAAATTATTCGAGAAGACCGTTCTAGCCACCTTTGGTACGAAAAGAGTTGTATTTGAATTTTCCTTAACACCCAAGTCACCCCGTTTGCCCCAAAACTCATGTTTAGCTCGTTTCTAGTCCGTTCCTGGAGTTTTGGTTCCGGTACGAAAAACTATGCGAAAACCGTTCGTGAAGACTATTCTAGCCAATTTTGGTATGAAAAGAGTTGCATTTGAGTTTTTCTTAACACCCAAGTCATCCCGTTTGCCCCAAAACTCATGTTTAGCTCGTTTCTAGTCCGTTCCCGGAGTTTTGGTTCCGTTACGACAAACCGTGCGAAAACCGTTCGTGAACACTGTTCATGCCACTTTTGGTACGAAAAGAGTTGCATTTGAGTTTTCTTAACACCCAAGTCATCCCGTTTGACCCAAAACTCATGTTTAGCTCGTTTCTAGTCCGTTCCCGGAGTTTTGGTTCCGTTACGACAAACCGTGCTAAAACCGTTCGTGAAGACTGTTCTAGCCACTTTTGGTACGAAAAGAGTTGCATTTGAATTTTTCTCAACACCCAAGTCATCCTCATGTTTAGCTCGTTTCTAGTCGTTCCGGGAGTTTTGGTTCTCATATGACAAAGTGTGCGAAAATTATTCGAGAAGACCGTTCTAGCCACCTTTGGTACGAAAAGAGTTGTATTTGAATTTTCTTAACACCCAAGTCACCCCGTTTGCCCCAAAACTCATGTTTAGCTCGTTTCTAGTCCGTTCCTGGTTTTTGTTCCGGTACAAAACGTGCGAAAACCGTTCGTGAAGACTATTCTAGCCAATTTTGGTATGAAAAGAGTTGCATTTGAGTTTTTCTTAACACCCAAGTCATCCCGTTTGCCCAAAACTCATGTTTAGCTCGTTTCTAGTCCGTTCCCGGAGTTTTGGTTCCGTTACGACAAACCGTGCGAAAACCGTTCGTGAAGACTGTTCTAGCCACTTTTGGTACGAAAAGAGTTGCATTTGAGTTTTTCTTAACACCCAAGTCATCCCGTTTGACCCAAAACTCATGTTTAGCTCGTTTCTAGTCCGTTCCCGGAGTTTTGGTTCCGTTACGACAAACCGTGCTAAAACCGTTCGTGAAGACTATTCTAGCCACTTTTGGTACGAAAAGAGTTGCATTTGAGTTTTTCTTAACACCCAAGTCATCCCGTTTTTAGCCCCAAAACTCATGTTTAGCTCGTTTCTAGTCCGTTCCCCAAAACTCAGTTTTGGTTCCGTCATAGTTTTGGTTCCGACGAAAAAAACGTGCGAAAACCGTTCGTGAAGACTATTCTAGCCACTTTTGGTATGAAAAGAGTTGCATTTGAGTTTTTCTTAACACCCAAGTCATCCCGTTTGACCCAAAACTCATGTTTAGCTCGTTTCTAGTCCGTTCCCGAGTTTTGGTTCCGTTACGACAAACCGTGCGAAAACCGTTCGTGAAGACTATTCTAGCCACTTTTGGTACGAAAAGAGTTGCATTTGAGTTTTTCTTAACACCCAAGTCATCCCGTTTGACCCAAAACTCATGTTTAGCTCGTTTCTAGTCCGTTCCGGAGTTTTGGTTCCGTTACGACAAACCGTGCTAAAACCGTTCGTGAAGACTGTTCTAGCCACTTTTGGTACGAAAAGAGTTGCATTTGAATTTTTCTCAACACCCAAGTCATCCCCAAAACTCATGTTCCAGGAGTTTTGGTTCTCATATGACAAAGTGTGCGAAAATTATTCGAGAAGACCGTTCTAGCCACCTTTGGTACGAAAAGAGTTGTATTTGAATTTTCCTTAACACCCAAGTCACCCCGTTTGCCCCAAAACTCATGTTTAGCTCGTTTCTAGTCCGTTCCTGGAGTTTTGGTTCCGGTACGAAAAACTGTGCGAAAACCGTTCGTGAAGACTATTCTAGCCAATTTTGGTATGAAAAGAGTTGCATTTGAGTTTTTCTTAACACCCAAGTCATCCCGTTTGCCCCAAAACTCATGTTTAGCTCGTTTCTAGTCCGTTCCTGGAGTTTTGGTTCCGTTACGACAAACCGTGCGAAAACCGTTCGTGAAGACTGTTCTAGCCACTTTTGGTACGAAAAGAGTTGCATTTGAGTTTTTCTTAACACCCAAGTCATCCCGTTTGACCCAAAACTCATGTTTAGCTCGTTTCTAGTCCGTTCCGGAGTTTTGGTTCCGTTACGACAAACCGTGCTAAAACCGTTCGTGAAGACTATTCTAGCCACTTTTGGTACGAAAAGAGTTGCATTTGAGTTTTTCTTAACACCCAAGTCATCCCGTTTGACCCCAAAACTCATGTTTAGCTCGTTTCTAGTCCGTTCCCCGGAGTTTTGGTTCCGTTACGACAAACCGTGCGAAAACCGTTCGTGAAGACTATCTAGCCACTTTTGGTACGAAAAGAGTTGCATTTGAGTTTTTCTTAACACCCAAGTCATCCCGTTTGCCCCAAAACTCATGTTTAGCTCGTTTCTAGTCCGTTCCCGGAGTTTTGGTTCCGTTACGACAAACCGTGCGAAAACCGTTCGTGAAGACTATTCTAGCCACTTTTGGTACGAAAAGAGTTGCATTTGAGTTTTTCTTAACACCCAAGTCATCCCGTTTGACCCAAAACTCATGTTTAGCTCGTTTCTAGTCCGTTCCCGGAGTTTTGGTTCCGTTACGACAAACCGTGCTAAAACCGTTCGTGAAGACTACTATTCTAGCCACTTTTGGTACGAAAAGAGTTGCATTTGAATTTTTCTTAACACCCAAGTCATCCCGTTTGACCCAAAACTCATGTTTAGCTCGTTTCTAGTCCGTTCCGGAGTTTTGGTTCTCATATGACAAAGTGTGCGAAAATTATTCGTGAAGACCGTTCTAGCCACCACTTTGGTACGACGAAAAGAGAGTTGCATTTGAATTTTCTTAACACCCAAGTCACCCCGTTTGCCCCAAAACTCATGTTTAGCTCGTTTCTAGTCCGTTCCTGGAGTTTTGGTTCCGTTACGACAAACCGTGCGAAAAACCGTTCGTGAAGACTATTCTAGCCACTTTTGGTACGAAAAGAGTTGCATTTGAGTTTTTCTTAACACCCAAGTCATCCCGTTTGCCCCAAAACTCATGTTTAGCTCGTTTCTAGTCCGTTCCGGAGTTTTGGTTCCGTTACGACAAACCGTGCTAAAACCGTTCGTGAAGACTGTTCTAGCCACTTTTGGTACGAAAAGAGTTGCATTTGAGTTTTTCTTAACACCCAAGTCATCCCGTTTGACCCAAAACTCATGTTTAGCTCGTTTCTAGTCCGTTCCCGGAGTTTTGGTTCCGTTATGACAAACCGTGCGAAAACCGTTCGTGAAGACTATTCTAGCCACTTTTGGTACGAAAAGAGTTGCATTTGAGTTTTTCTTAACACCCAAGTCATCCCGTTTGCCCCAAAACTCATGTTTAGCTCGTTTCTAGTCCGTTCCTGGAGTTTTGGTTCCGTACGACAAAACGTGCGAAAACCGTTCGTGAAGACTATTCTAGCCACTTTTGGTATGAAAAGAGTTGCATTTGAGTTTTTCTTAACACCCAAGTCATCCCGTTTGACCCAAAACTCATGTTTAGCTCGTTTCTAGTCCGTTCCGGAGTTTTGGTTCCGTTACGACAAACCGTGCGAAAACCGTTCGTGAAGACTGTTCTAGCCACTTTTGGTACGAAAAGAGTTGCATTTGAGTTTTTCTTAACACCCAAGTCATCCCGTTTGACCCAAAACTCATGTTTAGCTCGTTTCTAGTCCGTTCCCGGAGTTTTGGTTCCGTTACGACAAACCGTGCTAAAACCGTTCATGAAGACTGTTCTAGCCACTTTTGGTACGAAAAGAGTTGCATTTGATTTTTTCTCAACACCCAAGTCATCCCGCGCGTTCCAGGAGTTTTGGTTCTCATATGACAAAGTGTGCGAAAATTATTCGAGAAGACCGTTCTAGCCACCTTTGGTACGAAAAGAGTTGTATTTGAATTTTCCTTAACACCCAAGTCACCCCGTTTGCCCCAAAACTCATGTTTAGCTCGTTTCTAGTCCGTTCCTGGAGTTTTGGTTCTGGTAAAAAAAACTGTGCGAAAACCATTCGTGAAGACTATTCTAGCCAATTTTGGTACGAAAAGAGTTGCATTTGAGTTTTTCTTAACACCCAAGTCATCCCGTTTGCCCCAAAACTCATGTTTAGCTCGTTTCTAGTCCGTTCCCGGAGTTTTGGTTCCGTTACGACAAACCGTGCGAAAACCGTTCGTGAACACTGTTCATGCCACTTTTGGTACGAAATGAGTTGCACTTGAGTTTTTCTTAACACCCAAGTCATCCCGTTTGACCTAAAACTCATGTTTAGCTCGTTTCTAGTCCGTTCCCGGAGTTTTGGTTCCGTTACGACAAACCGTGCTAAAAGCGTTCATGAAGACTGTTCTAGCCACTTTTGGTACGAAAAGAGTTGCATTTGAGTTTTTCTTAACACCCAAGTCATCCCGTTTGCCCCAAAACTCATGTTTAGCTCGTTTCTAGTCCGTTCCTGGAGTTTTGGTTCCGGTACGACAAACTGTGCGAAAACCGTTCGTGAAGACTATTCTAGCCACTTTTGGTACGAAAAGAGTTGCATTTGAGTTTTTTGAGTTTTTCTTAACACCCAAGTCATCCCGTTTGCCCCAAAACTCATGTTTAGCTCGTTTCTAGTCCGTTCCGGAGTTTTGGTTCCGTTACGACAAACCGTGCTAAAACCGTTCGTGAAGACTATTCTAGCCACTTTTGGTATGAAAAGAGTTGCATTTGAGTTTTTCTTAACACCCAAGTCATCCCGTTTGACCCAAAACTCATGTTTAGCTCGTTTCTAGTCCGTTCCCGGAGTTTTGGTTCCGTTACGACAAACCGTGCGAAAACCGTTCGTGAAGACTATTCTAGCCACTTTTGGTACGAAAAGAGTTGCATTTGAGTTTTTCTTAACACCCAAGTCATCCCGTTTGACCCAAAACTCATGTTTAGCTCGTTTCTAGTCCGTTCCCGGAGTTTTGGTTCCGTTACGACAAACCGTGCTAAAACCGTTCGTGAAGACTGTTCTAGCCACTTTTGGTACGAAAAGAGTTGCATTTGAATTTTTCTCAACACCCAAGTCATCCCGCGTTTGACCAGGAGTTTTGGTTCTCATATGACAAAGTGTGCGAAAATTATTCGAGAAGACCGTTCTAGCCACCTTTGGTACGAAAAGAGTTGTATTTGAATTTTCCTTAACACCCAAGTCACCCCGTTTGCCCCAAAACTCATGTTTAGCTCGTTTCTAGTCCGTTCCTGGAGTTTTGGTTCCGGTACGAAAAACTGTGCGAAAACCGTTCGTGAAGACTATTCTAGCCAATTTTGGTATGAAAAGAGTTGCATTTGAGTTTTTCTTAACACCCAAGTCATCCCGTTTGCCCCAAAACTCATGTTTAGCTCGTTTCTAGTCCGTTCCCGGAGTTTTGGTTCCGTTACGACAAACCGTGCGAAAACCGTTCGTGAACACTGTTCATGCCACTTTTGGTACGAAAAGAGTTGCATTTGAGTTTTTCTTAACACCCAAGTCATCCCGTTTGACCCAAAACTCATGTTTAGCTCGTTTCTAGTCCGTTCCCGGAGTTTTGGTTCCGTTACGACAAACCGTGCTAAAACCGTTCGTGAAGACTATTCTAGCCACTTTTGGTACGAAAAGAGTTGCATTTGAGTTTTTCTTAACACCCAAGTCATCCCGTTTGACCCCAAAACTCATGTTTAGCTCGTTTCTAGTCCGTTCCCGGAGTTTTGGTTCCGTTACGACAAACCGTGCGAAAAAATCCGTTCGTGAAGACTATTCTAGCCACCACTTTTGGGTACGAAAAGAGTTGCATTTGAGTTTTTCTTAACACCCAAGTCATCCCGTTTGCCCCAAAACTCATGTTTAGCTCGTTTCTAGTCCGTTCCGGAGTTTTGGTTCCGTTACGACAAACCGTGCGAAAACCGTTCGTGAAGACTATTCTAGCCACTTTTGGTACGAAAAGAGTTGCATTTGAGTTTTTCTTAACACCCAAGTCATCCCGTTTGACCCAAAACTCATGTTTAGCTCGTTTCTAGTCCGTTCCCGGAGTTTTGGTTCCGTTACGACAAACCGTGCTAAAACCGTTCGTGAAGACTATTCTAGCCACTTTTGGTACGAAAAGAGTTGCATTTGAATTTTTCTCAACACCCAAGTCATCCCGTTTGACCCAAAACTCATGTTTAGCTCGTTTCTAGTCCGTTCCGGAGTTTTGGTTCTCATATGACAAAGTGTGCGAAAATTATTCGAGAAGACCGTTCTAGCCACATTTGGTACGAAAAGAGTTGTATTTGAATTTTTCTTAACACCCAAGTCACCCCGTTTGCCCCAAAACTCATGTTTAGCTCGTTTCTAGTCCGTTCCTGGAGTTTTGGTTCCGGTACGAAAAACTGTGCGAAAACCGTTCGTGAAGACTATTCTAGCCAATTTTGGTATGAAAAGAGTTGCATTTGAGTTTTTCTTAACACCCAAGTCATCCCGTTTGCCCCAAAACTCATGTTTAGCTCGTTTCTAGTCCGTTCCCGGAGTTTTGGTTCCGTTACGACAAACCGTGCGAAAACCGTTCGTGAAGACTATTCTAGCCACTTTTGGTACGAAAAGAGTTGCATTTGAGTTTTTCTTAACACCCAAGTCATCCCGTTTGACCCAAAACTCATGTTTAGCTCGTTTCTAGTCCGTTCCGGAGTTTTGGTTCCGTTACGACAAACCGTGCTAAAACCGTTCGTGAAGACTGTTCTAGCCACTTTTGGTACGAAAAGAGTTGCATTTGAATTTTTCTCAACACCCAAGATCATCCCCAAAACTCATGTTTAGCTCGTTTCTAGTCCGTCCCTTGAGTTTTGGTTCTCATATGACAAAGTGTGCGAAAATTATTCGAGAAGACCGTTCTAGCCACCTTTGGTACGAAAAGAGTTGTATTTGAATTTTTCTTAACACCCAAGTCACCCCGTTTGCCCCAAAACTCATGTTTAGCTCGTTTCTAGTCCGTTCCTGGAGTTTTGGTTCCGGTACGAAAAACTGTGCGAAAACCGTTCGTGAAGACTATTCTAGCCAATTTTGGTATGAAAAGAGTTGCATTTGAGTTTTTCTTAACACCCAAGTCATCCCGTTTGCCCCAAAACTCATGTTTAGCTCGTTTCTAGTCCGTTCCCGGAGTTTTGGTTCCGTTACGACAAACCGTGCGAAAACCGTTCGTGAAGACACTCATGCCACCACTTTTGGTACGAAAAGAGTTGCATTTGAGTTTTTCTTAACACCCAAGTCATCCCGTTTGACCTAAAACTCATGTTTAGCTCGTTTCTAGTCCGTTCCTGGAGTTTTGGTTCCGTTACGACAAACCGTGCTAAAACCGTTCATGAAGACTGTTCTAGCCACTTTTGGTACGAAAAGAGTTGCATTTGAATTTTTCTCAACACCCAAGTCATCCCGCGTTCATGTTTAGGAGTTTTGGTTCTCATATGACAAAGTGTGCGAAAATTATTCGAGAAGACCGTTCTAGCCACCTTTGGTACGAAAAGAGTTGTATTTGAATTTTCCTTAACACCCAAGTCACCCCGTTTGCCCCAAAACTCATGTTTAGCTCGTTTCTAGTCCGTTCCTGGAGTTTTGGTTCCGGTACGAAAAACTATGCGAAAACCGTTCGTGAAGACTATTCTAGCCAATTTTGGTATGAAAAGAGTTGCATTTGAGTTTTTCTTAACACCCAAGTCATCCCGTTTGCCCCAAAACTCATGTTTAGCTCGTTTCTAGTCCGTTCCCGGAGTTTTGGTTCCGTTACGACAAACCGTGCGAAAACCGTTCGTGAACACTGTTCATGCCACTTTTGGTACGAAAAGAGTTGCATTTGAGTTTTTCTTAACACCCAAGTCATCCCATTTGACCCAAAACTCATGTTTAGCTCGTTTCTAGTCCGTTCCCGGAGTTTTGGTTCCGTTACGACAAACCGTGCTAAAACGTTCGTGAAGACTATTCTAGCCACTTTTGGTACGAAAAGAGTTGCATTTGAGTTTTTCTTAACACCCAAGTCATCCCGTTTGCCCCAAAACTCATGTTTAGCTCGTTTCTAGTCCGTTCCTAGGAGTTTTGGTTCCACCCAAGTCATCCCGACAAAACTCATGTTTAGTACGACAAACCGTGCGAAAACCGTTCGTGAAGACTATTCTAGCCACTTTTGGTATGAAAAGAGTTGCATTTGAGTTTTTCTTAACACCCAAGTCATCCCGTTTGCCCCAAAACTCATGTTTAGCTCGTTTCTAGTCCGTTCCCGGAGTTTTGGTTCCGTTACGACAAACCGTGCGAAAACCGTTCGTGAAGACTATTCTAGCCACTTTTGGTACGAAAAGAGTTGCATTTGAGTTTTTCTTAACACCCAAGTCATCCCGTTTGACCCAAAACTCATGTTTAGCTCGTTTCTAGTCCGTTCCCGAGTTTTGGTTCCGTTACGACAAACCGTGCTAAAACCGTTCGTGAAGACTGTTCTAGCCACTTTTGGTACGAAAAGAGTTGCATTTGAATTTTTCTCAACACCCAAGTCATCCCGTTTGACCCAAAACTCATGTTTAGCTCGTTTCTAGTCCGTTCCCGGAGTTTTGGTTCTCATATGACAAAGTGTGCGAAAATTATTCGAGAAGACCGTTCTAGCCACCTTTGGTACGAAAAGAGTTGTATTTGAATTTTTCTTAACACCCAAGTCACCCCGTTTGCCCCAAAACTCATGTTTAGCTCGTTTCTAGTCCGTTCCTGGAGTTTTGGTTCCGGTACGAAAAACGTGCGAAAACCGTTCGTGAAGACTATTCTAGCCAATTTTGGTATGAAAAGAGTTGCATTTGAGTTTTTCTTAACACCCAAGTCATCCCGTTTGCCCCAAAACTCATGTTTAGCTCGTTTCTAGTCCGTTCCCGGAGTTTTGGTTCCGTTACGACAAACCGTGCGAAAACCGTTCGTGAAGACTGTTCTAGCCACTTTTGGTACGAAAAGAGTTGCATTTGAGTTTTTCTTAACACCCAAGTCACCCCGTTTGACCAAAAAACTCATGTTTAGCTTGTTTCTAGTCCGTTCCCGGAGTTTTGGTTCCATTACGACAAACCATTCTAAAACCGTTCGTGAAGACAGTTCAAGCCACTTTTGGTACGAAAAGAGTTGCATTTGAGTTTTTCTTAACACCCAAGTCATCCCGTTTGCCCCAAAACTCATGTTTAGCTCGTTTCTAGTCCGTTCCTGGAGTTTTGGTTCCGTTACGACAAACCGTGCGAAAACCGTTCGTGAAGACTATTCTAGCCACTTTTGGTACGAAAAGAGTTGCATTTGAGTTTTTCTTAACACCCAAGTCCCGTTTGCCCCAAAACTCATGTTTAGCTCGTTTCTAGTCCGTTCCGGAGTTTTGGTTCCGTTACGACAAACCATGCGAAAACCGTTCGTGAAGACTATTCTAGCCACTTTTGGTACGAAAAGAGTTGCATTTGAGTTTTTCTTAACACCCAAGTCATCCCGTTTGACCCAAAACTCATGTTTAGCTCGTTTCTAGTCCGTTCCCGGAGTTTTGGTTCCGTTACGACAAACCGTGCTAAAACCGTTCATGAAGACTGTTCTAGCCACTTTTGGTACGAAAAGAGTTGCATTTGAATTTTTCTCAACACCCAAGTCATCCCGCGCGTTCCAGGAGTTTTGGTTCTCATATGACAAAGTGTGCGAAAATTATTCGAGAAGACCGTTCTAGCCACCTTTGGTACGAAAAGAGTTGTATTTGAATTTTCCTTAACACCCAAGTCACCCCGTTTGCCCCAAAACTCATGTTTAGCTCGTTTCTAGTCCGTTCCTGGAGTTTTGTTCCGGTACGAAAAACTATGCGAAAACCGTTCGTGAAGACTATTCTAGCCAATTTTGGTATGAAAAGAGTTGCATTTGAGTTTTTCTTAACACCCAAGTCATCCCGTTTGCCCCAAAACTCATGTTTAGCTCGTTTCTAGTCCGTTCCCGGAGTTTTGGTTCCGTTACGACAAACCGTGCGAAAACCGTTCGTGAACACTGTTCATGCCACTTTTGGTACGAAAAGAGTTGCATTTGAGTTTTTCTTAACACCCAAGTCATCCCGTTTGACCCAAAACTCATGTTTAGCTCGTTTCTAGTCCGTTCCCGGAGTTTTGGTTCCGTTACGACAAACCGTGCTAAAACCGTTCGTGAAGACTGTTCTAGCCACTTTTGGTACGAAAAGAGTTGCATTTGAGTTTTTCTTAACACCCAAGTCATCCCGTTTGCCCCAAAACTCATGTTTAGCTCATTTCTAGTTTTGGTTTTGGTTCATATGACAAAGTGTGCGAAAATTATTCGTGAAGACCGTTCTAGCCACCTTTGTACGAAAAGAGTTGCATTTGAATTTTTCTTAACACCCAAGTCATCCCCGTTTGCCCCAAAACTCATGTTTAGCTCGTTTCTAGTCCGTTCCTGGAGTTTTGGTTCCGTTACGACAAAACCGTGCGAAAACCGTTCGTGAAGACTATTCTAGCCACTTTTGGTATGAAAAGAGTTGCATTTGAGTTTTTCTTAACACCCAAGTCATCCCGTTTGACCCAAAACTCATGTTTAGCTCGTTTCTAGTCCGTTCCCGGAGTTTTGGTTCCGTTACGACAAACCGTGCGAAAACCGTTCGTGAAGACTATTCAGCCACTTTTGGTACGAAAAGAGTTGCATTTGAGTTTTTCTTAACACCCAAGTCATCCCGTTTGACCCAAAACTCATGTTTAGCTCGTTTCTAGTCCGTTCCCGGAGTTTTGGTTCCGTTACGACAAACCGTGCTAAAACCGTTCATGAAGACTGTTCTAGCCACTTTTGGTACGAAAAGAGTTGCATTTGAATTTTTCTCAACACCCAAGTCATCCCGCGTTCCAGGAGTTTTGGTTCTCATATGACAAAGTGTGCGAAAATTATTCGAGAAGACCGTTCTAGCCACCTTTGGTACGAAAAGAGTTGTATTTGAATTTTCCTTAACACCCAAGTCACCCCGTTTGCCCCAAAACTCATGTTTAGCTCGTTTCTAGTCCGTTCCTGGAGTTTTGGTTCCGGTACGAAAAACTATGCGAAAACCGTTCGTGAAGACTATTCTAGCCAATTTTGGTATGAAAAGAGTTGCATTTGAGTTTTTCTTAACACCCAAGTCATCCCGTTTGCCCCAAAACTCATGTTTAGCTCGTTTCTAGTCCGTTCCTGGAGTTTTGGTTCCGTTACGACAAACCGTGCGAAAACCGTTCGTGAACACTGTTCATGCCACTTTTGGTACGAAAAGAGTTGCACTTGAGTTTTTCTTAACACCCAAGTCATCCCGTTTGACCTAAAACTCATGTTTAGCTCGTTTCTAGTCCGTTCCCGGAGTTTTGGTTCCGTTACGACAAACCGTGCGAAAACCGTTCGTGAAGACTGTTCAAGCCACTTTTGGTACGAAAAGAGTTGCATTTGAGTTTTTCTTAACACCCAAGTCATCCCGTTTGCCCCAAAACTCATGTTTAGCTCGTTTCTAGTCCGTTCCTAGGAGTTTTGGTTCCGTTACAAACCGTGCGAAAACCGTTCGTGAAGACTATTCTAGCCACTTTTGGTAGCCACTTTTGGTATGAAAAGAGTTGCATTTGAGTTTTTCTTAACACCCAAGTCATCCCGTTTGCCCCAAAACTCATGTTTAGCTCGTTTCTAGTCCGTTCCCGGAGTTTTGGTTCCGTTACGACAAACCGTGCGAAAACCGTTCGTGAAGACTATTCTAGCCACTTTTGGTACGAAAAGAGTTGCATTTGAGTTTTTCTTAACACCCAAGTCATCCCGTTTGACCCAAAACTCATGTTTAGCTCGTTTCTAGTCCGTTCCCGGAGTTTTGGTTCCGTTACGACAAACCGTGCTAAAACCGTTCGTGAAGACTATTCTAGCCACTTTTGGTACGAAAAGAGTTGCATTTGAATTTTTCTTAACACCCAAGTCATCCCGTTTGACCCAAAACTCATGTTTAACTCGTTTCTAGTCCGTTTCCACCCAAGTCATCCCGAGTTTTGGTTCTCATATGACAAAGTGTGCGAAAATTATTCGAGAAGACCGTTCTAGCCACCTTTGGTACGAAAAGAGTTGTATTTGAATTTTTCCTTAACACCCAAGTCACCCCGTTTGCCCCAAAACTCATGTTTAGCTCGTTTCTAGTCCGTTCCTGGAGTTTTGGTTCCGGTACGAAAAACTGTGCGAAAACCGTTCGTGAAGACTATTCTAGCCAATTTTGGTATGAAAAGAGTTGCATTTGAGTTTTTCTTAACACCCAAGTCATCCCGTTTGCCCCAAAACTCATGTTTAGCTTGTTTCTAGTCCGTTCCCGGAGTTTTGGTTCCGTTACGACAAACCATGCGAAAACCGTTCGTGAACACTGTTCATGCCACTTTTGGTACGAAATGAGTTGCACTTGAGTTTTTCTTAACACCCAAGTCATCCCGTTTGACCTAAAACTCATGTTTAGCTCGTTTCTAGTCCGTTCCTGGAGTTTTGGTTCCGTTACGACAAACCGTGCTAAAACCGTTCATGAAGACTGTTCTAGCCACTTTTGGTACGAAAAGAGTTGCATTTGAATTTTTCTCAACACCCAAGTCATCCCGCGCGTTCCAGGAGTTTTGGTTCTCATATGACAAAGTGTGCGAAAATTATTCGAGAAGACCGTTCTAGCCACCTTTGGTACGAAAAGAGTTGTATTTGAATTTTCCTTAACACCCAAGTCACCCCGTTTGCCCCAAAACTCATGTTTAGCTCGTTTCTAGTCCGTTCCTGGAGTTTTGGTTCCGGTACGAAAAACTATGCGAAAACCGTTCGTGAAGACTATTCTAGCCAATTTTGGTATGAAAAGAGTTGCATTTGAGTTTTTCTTAACACCCAAGTCATCCCATTTGCCCCAAAACTCATGTTTAGCTCGTTTCTAGTCCGTTCCCGGAGTTTTGGTTCCGTTACGACAAACCGTGCGAAAACCGTTCGTGAACACTGTTCATGCCACTTTTGGTACGAAAAGAGTTGCATTTGAGTTTTTCTTAACACCCAAGTCATCCCATTTGACCTAAAACTCATGTTTAGCTTGTTTCTAGTCCGTTCCCGGAGTTTTGGTTCCGTTACGACAAACCGTGCTAAAACCGTTCATGAAGACTGTTCTAGCCACTTTTGGTACGAAAAGAGTTGCATTTGAGTTTTTCTTAACACCCAAGTCATCCCGTTTGCCCCAAAACTCATGTTTAGCTCGTTTCTAGTCCGTTCCTGGAGTTTTGGTTCCGTTACGACAAACCGTGCGAAAACCGTTCGTGAAGACTATTCTAGCCACTTTTGGTATGAAAAGAGTTGCATTTGAGTTTTTCTTAACA
>JAENPR010002438.1:0-56807 GCA_018135685.1 Themeda triandra | reverse complement strand
ATAGAAATAGAAAGAAAAAGCTGCTAATTTAGAAAAGACTAAACTAAAAATAGAAGAGTTTGATAATGATAAAAATGAAGAATTAGGTGAAATTATAGAAGCTTTTTATACAAATAATTTAAGCAAAGAATGTATAAGTCTACAATCTCTAGCGCCAAATTGGTACAGAGATATAAAATCTAAAAAAGACATAGATAAAATAGTTCAAAGGTTAGAAGACATTCAAATAATTGGAGAAATACCAATGAAGCATTGGGATAGAAATGGTATAGTATGCAAAATTAATATAATAAATCCGGACTATATAATTAAGACAAGCCCTATAGAAGCAACACCTAAAGATATAAGAGAGTTTAAAATGCATATAGAAGAATTGCTAAAACTAAGAGCCATAAGAGAAAGTCGAAGTCCTCGTAGATCATGACATTTATAGTTAGAAATCATGCTGAAATAGCTAGAGGAAAATCAAGAATGGTTATTAATTATAAAAGCTAAATGATAATACCATAGATGACGCATATAATATTCCAAATAAGCAAGAATGGATAAATAGAATACAAGGATGTAAATATTTCTCAAAATTTGATTTAAAAGTCAAGGTTTTGGCAAGTAAAAATGGCGGAAAATCAATAGAATGGACCGCTTTCACGTGTCCTCAAGGCCATTTTGAATGGATAGTAATGCCATTAGGTTTAAAAAATGCCCCGCTCTATTTCAAAGAAAAATGCAGAATATTTTCAATGAAAATCAAGAATTTATATTAGTCTATATTGATGACCTTTTAATCTTTTCAAAAACTTATAAAGAGCATATAGCCCATTTGGAAACATTCTTTAGAAAAGTAGAGCAACACGGGTAGATACTTTCTAAAAGAAAAATGGAAATATGCAAAGAAGAAATAAATTTCCTAGGTCATGAAATAGGATATGGAAAAATTCATCTGCAAGATCATATTGCCAAGAAAATCTTATAATTTCCTGATATCATGAATGATAAGAAGACTTTGCAACAATTCTTAAGAATAGTAAATTATGCTAGAAATTATATTGAAAATTTATCAAAGTTAATTTGGACCATTATATGCTAAGTTAAGAAAGAATGGGCAAAAGCATTTTAATTCTGAGGATATAAAAATAGTAAGAATCATAAAAGAAAAGGTTAAAGATTTAAAGCCTTTAGAATTACCTTTAGATGACAATTATTTTATTATAGAGACAAATGCATCGAATTGGGATGGGGTGCAATACTTAAACAAAAGCCGCACAAATATTCACCAAAGTTAGAAGAAAAAATATGTAGATACGCTTCAGGTAAATATAAGCTAAAGGCAATAAATAATACGTACAGAGAAATTTTAAAATGTGATCAACGCAATAAATGCTTTTAGATTATATCTAGGTTTTAAAGAATTCACGATGAAGGACAAGTGAAGCTATATGCAAATATTATAATAAAATTAATAGTAAGAAAAGTTCAACCAGGAGATGGGTTTTATTTGAAGATATTATTACTTTGAAATGGATATAAAGTAATATTTGAGCATATAAAAGGAAAAGATAATACCTTGCTCGATATATTTTCCCGATCATCTATTTTGCGGGAATGAAGAAAGGAGTAAAAGCCCCGGGGGTGAACATTACTACTTTGGAACTGAAAATAAGTTAAGAATTTTCCCACCTAATACATATAAATTTAAGCCTAGAGACCATATTGTTCTAGATGGTGTCCAAGAATGTGTTCTAGATAATTTTTGGTTTCAATATAATAATAAACGAGAAGATAGAGGTTATATGCTAGCAATATTAAATAGCTTGGCTGAATATTTTAATATGATTAATGGGAAAATGCAACCGAAGAATTACCTACCAATATAGAGAAAAGACCCATATATGTTATATATAAAGGAACAAAACCAGGAGTTTATATAACATACGAAGCAATTGTAGTTCAAATGAGATGGAAATGGAAAGAGAAGGAAAGGGTAGACCATCATGGAAAAAATATCTAGATATTGATGAAGCCCTCCTATATGCACGAAGCATTTTGGGTATAAACTATTTTTTAGAGCCTCGCAAAGCAAAAGAATATATTCAGCATTATAAAAAAACAAAAAATGTGAAGATAAATGTGCCAGGCATAAATATGCATGAAGCCAGTTCATCAAAGACACCCACTTATAAAGATGCTTGTAAAGAAAGACATATCCATTGAAGATATTATTGAAAAGAGGATGAAAGAAAGGTTTGATTCAATAATTCCTCATTTAAAGAAAAATATAAAAGAAGAAGTCTTGCAAGAAGCAAAACAGAAATAAATGAAATATTCCAATCTGTAAGCCAAGACTTTGAAAATATAAAGAAAGACTATAAAGAATATATAAAGAAAGATTATGATTTAAAGATGAATGCACAAATATCGAAGATGATATCAATGATATGTTGGACGACAACATGATGGATGTCCGTGGTCATGGGCAGCCTTTAGAATAATAAATCGAATAAGCATCGGGATAATATCAATATATATTCCCTATGTTGATAAGGTGTTATCAACAATTTGGCCGGGGAAAGAAATATAAAGACGCACATGCCAGTTCTTGATTGCTTGTTTTACAACACCAATCATTCGGGCGTGGAAGACCCATACCATACCCTACGAATAATTTCATTTGAATTAAAGCCCCCGAAGACAGCACAATATGCGGAATAAAATATTCGAAAGTCACTTTCGTCAACGTGGACCGTTATCCCTCCGAGATGAAGTTGTGACGGTGGCAAGTCGCCATCCTACAACAAAGTAATGTCATATAATTGAAGACGTCGCAGCGAAGGACGATAACTCATCCACTCGGCGCCCGGATAAGCTCAAAGGACAACCGGCTCGGCTGAAGGACGCTCTGTCATTCCGAGAAGATAATCACAAGGACGCTCCAAGGCTCCTTTGCCCTATAAAGCGGGAAGCCGAGCATATGCGAGACACACGCACTCCCGAGAGAGGAACCACGAAGGATACACCATGAAGACCACCGCCGCCGCTCCTTCCGAGCCGGTCCACCATAACTAATAGTAGTAGCACTCCACTACCCCGTACAATACCAACCCTTGTAAATTAGAGAATAAGGAAGGTCACCGACTTCCCGTGCTTGTCGGAGTAAACTAAGGTTTGTACTAGTGCTTGGGGTTTCCCGAAAGGGAAAGCCGTATGTAAGCTTGTTTGTTTGAATGAAGTAGTTTGAAGCTTTGAGCATCCCTGCTTTCCTATGGCCGTCCAAGTAGGTTTGAGTCTATTCTAGGGACCCTACAGGAGAAGCCTCTGTGCGTATTGTTCTTGTATTGTTCCCATGTTAGCCCCGTGTTGTGTGGCGTTTTAGAGGAACTACGAAAGAACTCGAGTCACGAGAAGTGTTCCCCGGTGGAACGCACGGGAGACGATAGATCTCTTAGCGTTCTACGTCACGATGAAAAATGGCTATAGAGGGATAGGATTAGGCATACGCTACGAAAAGCAAGTTAGTGATGCGTACGGTGAGTACCGAGTAGGATCAACACAAGCATAAGGTACACGACCGGCCGAATATTTGGTCTCGCCGGCCTCGCCAAAGATCCTCGAGAAGAAATATTCACACGCATATATATTTCCGCATACTCTGATCGCTCACATAATCCGCATATCGATTAATTAATCACGCGTTTAATAATCACCCGTGTTAATAATCACGCGCGTCGCTTTCATCCACGCATATAATATTCGCACGCATAGTTCCCTCGTGCATAGCGTCCAATAGTAGCAAATACTATTGCCTCGAATATTAAATAAACCGCGTGCCTGAGTCACTCTCGTGCGCTATTCAAATTCGTGACCGTCGAATTTGAATAGTAACTCATGAATTTTAATTTGAATTTCGAATTTGAAAGTTCAAGTACGTTTTAAAATAGCAATATATACCCCCCACAGTGGTATCGGAGCCTGGTTAATAATATTTGAATTTAAGGGATTTACCAATATTCGTGAAGATTGAAAATGGATGATGAATCAATGCTTTCAATTGTAGATATAGACAATGAAATAAAGCATTATGAACAAAAGATAAAAAATATTTCTAATGAATATTTTATAACTGGAATATGTGATTGGAATGCTATAAGAGAAAAAGAAATATATTTCAAAAGACAAATCTACAGACTATGGAAAATGAAGGAAGATAGGAAGCTAGAAAGCAAAAAATTTACAGTCCCAAAGAAATATGAAGCTGTGTCAACAACAATAAAAGTTGAGAAAGATAAAAATAAAAAGGAGCTAGAGAATAGTAAAATCATAGTCCCGGACAATAAAGAAAATGATATCGTTGAAGATGAGCAATGGGAAATTAATAATAAACTGCTACGAGAGAGTTATGAAGAAGAAGAAGAAGATAACGAGGTTATAAATGAGATAAATAGTAATAATTTAGAAGATGTTATGAACTCATTGGAAAAATCTTATAAAAAAGATAGTGCTATAGAAGCAATGGAATTAGATCCAAGCGGATCAAAAAGAAAACGTGGCCCAGAAATAAAGGTAGAAAGTGAAACAAAAGACCATCTAGAAACCCGGGGAACATGGCCACGAGAAAAAGAAGATTCTACATATAATTATATACCTGGTCAATATACTCATATGGGTTCAAAAAGAAGAGATTTTGAAAAGAAGGTTCAATTTCAGAATTCTAAAAGTGACGGTGCTATACTAAACCTAGCAGCACATGACCCTATAGACTGGCCAAATATACTTAGCATATGGAAAGGGTTATTAGTGCAAAAATATATACAAAATCAACATAATATTGGAAATAGAGTAGAAGATATGATTACTTATTTAGAGACATTTTTAGGTGAATCAGCTAAAGTTCTATGGGAACAATGGGTAGAAGCTTTTCCTGTTCATTATGAACAATTAAAAAGAGCTGGTAGTAACCCATATAACTTTGCTAATATTATATCAAGTATTGTAATAGGAGAAGATCCAGAGTTAGGATTTACTGACTTTGCAAAATGAAAGACTAAGAGAATTAGAAAAATTATCACTAACAAACTGGAAAGGAATAAAGGAATTCTCTCGGCATTACTTATACAATGCTACAACTTGCTAAACAAGGATATAATAAAGGCATTGTTGATAAATATTTCAATAAATTACCCGATCCCTTAGGTTCTATGATATTTGAAAAATACAAAAAAGAGTCGAAGGTACGTAGAATATAATATTTCTCAAGCCATAACATTTGTTTTCAAACGGTTAAGAAAGATTTGTACGAATATACAAGCTCATAGATCAATGAAGCAATCGACTATAATTTCTGCAATAAGATAGTTCAAATACCATTGACATATGGAGAAGAGATCTAGATACAAGAAATATCATAAAAATTATAGAAGGGGAAATGTAAGAACAAAGAAGCGCTATTTTCTACGAAGATCAGATAATAGAGCTCCTTTCCTACATAAGAGAAATGTTAGAAGATATAATCCTAGAAAGAATTATGATAGTACTTGCAGATGTTTCATCTGTAATTCACCAGATCACTTGAGTAGAACTTGTCCTAATAAAGACAAGAAAAGATATTCTAATAAACAAGAAGAACAAGAAAAGGTTTTGATAATTGATAGCGTAAACGAAAATATCCTAGTATGTGATGATGATATAATGGATGATGAATCAGTATACTCTATTATAGAGACAGATGAGATAGAATATGATGAAGAGAATGATTCAAGTGATGAGGAATTAGATTTAATTGATGAGTTATCTGGATTAAAGATAGAAATGATAGACCAAATAACATTTACGCATATGAAAGAAGACGTTACTTTATCTAATACATTTTTACAATCATCTACTTTTGCAGGAATGAATATAAGATGTGTGTTCTGCATATATCATCAAAGTCCAGAAGAAAGATCAACATGTGGCCTATGCTTAAAACAAGCATGTGTGCTATGTTTGAATCAGCAGAAAGAAAAGAAAAATGAAATATTAATGAATACAAAATATGAGAAAAACAAGTCAGCAGAAGAAGATAGTCTAAAGACAGAAAGTACCAAATATGTAGCTAATATTCCACAAGAGTTTCTCATCCCAAGATTAAGTTTTAAAACTGATCATATCCTATCATATTTTACACAAGATATCATAGATTTAATATGGGAAAAATATGCTGAAAGGCAGCATAAGACTTTTCAAAATATACAAGATCACTTCATGAGAATATATGAAGGAAAAGAAAGGCAGTTAGGAATAACTGTTAATGCAAATACCTTTCCCTTAATTCATATTGATGAAAAGCCTATTGTCAAGCCTCATCTAAGATTTATAATATTCATGGCTGACATAGACTTAAAATATTTCAGTAATATACAAAGAAATACTGAAGAAGATATAGCTTTGCAAACCATTATTGATCATGGATTGATTCATGATATATATGGAACGCTTGAAGAAATTCTTAAGTCGACCTTGGAAAGGCTATTAAAGAAGCATGCAAGAAGTTAGCCTATGTTCAAGGTAAATATAAGATTAAATTCTTTCAAATCCGCCAAAGTTTACACTGACCAATAAGACCGGCATGCCATGATATATATATTACAAAAGGTCAATATAAGCTCCCTAATGTATGGAGAATTATACCGGAATATGAAGAATTATTTGCTCAAAAGACAAACCATGATAATTGGAGAATATTTAGTGAAGCAAAAGAATTAGAAGGGAATGTCATGTTTGATTTAGACTATCGAATGATGTACCAAAATAAAATAATAAAAGTATTTTTAAAAGAATATCATGCTAGGCGTAGCATATTACAAAGAGAAGTTGGAAGATTGATCAAACCCAATTATGGTGAAGAATGCTCATTAAGAAGAGAATATGCAGACTTATTGTCTCACTATGAAATGTGCCAACCTGATGATCCGTTTCGATATTGATTAATCGGCATCGGGATAAGATCAATATATATATAACCCTTATGTTGATAAGGTGTTATCAACAATTTGGCCGGTAAATATAATAAAAAGACCACATGCCAGGGTTCTTGATTGCTGTTTTACAACACCAATCATTCGGGCGTAGAAGACCCATACCATACCCTACTGAATAATTTCGCTGAATTAAAGCCCCCTGAAGATAGCACAATATGTAGTGAATAAAATATTCAGAAAGTCACTTTCAGTCAACAGTGACCGTTATCCCTCCAGATGAAGTTGTGACGGTGGCAAGTCGCCATCCTACAACAGTAATGTCATATAATTGAAGACGTCGCAGCGAAGGACGATAACTCATCCAAACTCGAGGCGCCCGGATAAGCTCAAAGGACAACCCAAATTTCTCGGCTGAAGGACGCTCCGTCGTCCGAAGATAATCACAAGGACGCTCCGAAGGCTCCCTTTGCCCTATAAAGCGGGAAGCCGGGCATATGCGAGACACACGCACTCCGAGAGAGGAACCACGAAGGATACACCATGAAGACCACGCCTCGGCGCTCCTCTGAGCCAGTCCACCATAACTAATAGTAGTAGCACTCCACTACCCCTGTATAATACCAACCCTTGTAAATTAGAGAATAAGGAAGGTCACCGACTTCCCGTGCTTGTAAGGTAAACTAAGGTTTGTACTAGTGCTTGGGGTTTCCCGAAAGGGAAAGCCGTATGTAAGCTTGTTTGTTTGAATGAAGTAGTTTGAAGCTTTGAGCATCCCTGCTTTCCTATGGCCATCCAAGTAGGTTTGAGTCTATTCTAGGGACCCTATAGGAGAAGCCTCTGTGCGTATTGTTCTTGTATTGTTCCCATGTTAGCCCCGTGTTGTGTGGCGTTTTAGAGGAACTCGAAAGAACTCGAGTCACGGAAAGTGTTCCCTTCGGGTGGAAGCTGCTGGGGAGACGATAGATCTCTTAGCGTTCTACGTCACGATGAAAAATGGCTATAGAGGGATAGGATTAGCCGCGCCTCCGAAAAGCAAGTTAGTGATGCGTACGGTGAGTACCGAGTAGGATCAACACAAGCATAAGGTACACGACGGCCGAATATTTGGTCTCGCCAGCCTCGCCAAAGATCCTGAGAAGAAATATTCACACGCATATATATTTCCGCATACTCTGATCGCTCACATAATCCGCATATCGATTAATTAATCACGCGTTTAATAATCACCCGTGTTAATAATCACGCGCGTCGCTTTCATCCACGCATATAATATTCGCACGCATAGTTCCCTGCATAGCGTCCAATAGTAGCAAATACTATTGCCTCGAATATTAAATAAACCGCGTGCCTGAGTCACTCTCGTGCGCTATTCATATTCCGAATTTGAATAGTAGCATATATTTTGAATAGTGACCGTCGAATTTGAATAGTAACTCGTGAATTTTAATTTGAATTTCGAATTTGAAAGTTCAAGTACGTTTTAAAATAGCAATATATATACCCCCCACAGTTATATGCGTGGATGAAAGCGACGCGCGTGATTATTAACACGGGTGATTATTAAACGCGTGATTAATTAATCGATATGCGGATTATGTGAGCGATCAGAGTATGCGGAAATATATATGCGTGTGAATATTTCTTCTCGGGATCTTTGGCGAGGCCGGCGAGACCAAATATTCGGCCGGTCGTGTACCTTATGCTTGTGTTGATCCTACTCGGTACTCACCGTACGCATCACTAACTTGCTTTTCGAGGCGTAGCAGCTAATCCTATCCCTCTATAGCCATTTTTCATCGTGACGTAGAACGCTAAGAGATCTATCGTCTCCCCGTGCGCTTCCACCCGAAGGGAACACTTCTCCCGTGACTCGAGTTCTTTCGAGTTCCTCTAAAATGCCACACAACACGGGGCTAACATGGGAACAATACAAGAACAATACGCCTGAGGCTTCTCCTATAGGGTCCCTAGAATAGACTCAAACCTACTTGGATGGCCATAGGAAAGCGAGGATGCTCAAAGCTTCAAACTACTTCATCAAACAAACAAGCTTACATACGGCTTTCCCTTTCGGGAAACCCCAAGCACTAGTACAAACCTTAGTTTACCTTACAAGCACGGAAGTCGATGACCTTCCTTATTCTCTAATTTACAAGGGTTGGTATTATACGGGGTAGTGGAGTGCTATTACTATTAGTTATGGTGGACGGCTCGGAGGAGCGCCGAGCGGTGGTCTTCATGGTGTATCCTTCGTGGTTCCTCTCGGAGTGTGTGTGTCTCGCATATGCCTGGCTTCCTGCTTTATAGGGCAAAGGGAGCCTTCCGAGCATCCTTGTGATTATCTTCCTGGACAGACAGAGCGTCCTTCAGCCGAGCTTGTCCTTTGAGCTTATCTCGGGCGCCGAGGATGAGTTATCGTCCTTCGCTGCGACGTCTTCAATTATATGACATTACTGTTTGTAGGATGGCGACTTGCCACCGTCACAACTTCATCTCGGAGGGATAACGGTCACTTTTGATCGAAAGTGACTTTCTCGAATATTTTATTCACTAGAAGATATAATCCTAGAAAGAATTATGATAGTACTTGCGTAGATGTTTCATCCGTAATTCACCGAATCACTTGAGTAGAACTTGTCCTAATAAAGACAAGAAAAGATATTCTAATAAACAAGAAGAACAAGAAAATGTTTTGATAATTGATAGCGTAAACGAAAATATCCTAGTATGTGATGATGATATAATGGATGATGAATCAGTATACTCTATTATAGAGACAGATGAGATAGAATATGATGAAGAGAATGATTCAAGTGATGAGGAATTAGATTTAATTGATGAGTTATCTGGATTAAAGATAGAAATGATAGACCAAATAACATTTACGCATATGAAAGAAGACGTTACTTTATCTAATACATTTTTACAATCATCTACTTTTGCATGAATGAATATAAGATGTGTGTTCTGCATATATCATCAAAGTCCAAGAAAGATCAACATGTGGCCTATGCTTAAAACAAGCATGTGTGCTATGTTTGAATCGCGAAAGAAAAGAAAAATGAAATATTAATGAATACAAAATATGAGAAAAACAAGTCAGCGTAAGAAGATAGTCTAAAGACGAAAAGTACCAAATATGTAGCTAATATTCCACAAGAGTTTCTCATCCCAAGATTAAGTTTTAAAACTGATCATATCCTATCATATTTTACACAAGATATCATAGATTTAATATGGGAAAAATATGCTAAAAGGCAAAGATAAGACTTTTCAAAATATACAAGATCACTTCATGAGAATATATGAAGGAAAAGAAAGGCAAAGTTAGGAATAACTGTTAATGCAAATACCTTTCCCTTAATTCATATTGATGAAAAGCCTATTGTCAAGCCTCATCTAAGATTTATAATATTCATGGCCGACATAGACTTAAAATATTTCAGTAATATACAAAGAAATACGAAGAAGATATAGCTTTGCAAACCATTATTGATCATGGATTGATTCATGATATATATGGAACGCTTGAAGAAATTCTTAAGTCTGACCTTGGAAAGGCTATTAAAGAAGCATGCAAGAAGTTAGCCTATGTTCAAGGTAAATATAAGATTAAATTCTGTTCAAATCCGCCAAAGTTTACACAGCCAATAAGACCGATGCCATGATATATATATTACAAAAGGTCAATATAAGCTCCCTAATGTATGGAGAATTATACCGGAATATGAAGAATTATTTGCTCAAAAGACAAACCATGATAATTGGAGAATATTTAGTGAAGCAAAAGAATTAGAAGGGAATGTCATGTTTGATTTAGACTATCGAATGATGTACCAAAATAAAATAATAAAAGTATTTTTAAAAGAATATCATGCTAGGCGTAGCATATTACAAAGAGAAGTTGGAAGATTGATCAAACCCAATTATGGTGAAGAATGCTCATTAAGAAGAGAATATGCAGACTTATTGTCTCACTATGAAATGTGCCAACCTGATGATCCAGATTTCGATATTGATTAATCAGCATCAGGATAAGATCAATATATATATAACCCTTATGTTGATAAGGTGTTATCAACAATTTGGCCGGGGTATATATAATAAAAAGACCACATGCCAGGGTTCTTGATTGCTGTTTTACAACACCAATCATTCGGGCGTAGAAGACCCATACCATACCCTACTGAATAATTTCGCTGAATTAAAGCCCCCTGAAGATAGCACAATATGTAGTGAATAAAATATTCAGAAAGTCACTTTCAGTCAACAGTGACCGTTATCCCTCCAGATGAAGTTGTGACGGTGGCAAGTCGCCATCCTACAACAAAGTAATGTCATATAATTGAAGACGTCGCGGCGAAGGACGATAACTCATCCAAATCGGCGCCCGGATAAGCTCAAAGGACAACCGGCTCGGCTGAAGGACGCTCTGTGCGTCGAGAAGATAATCACAAGGAAGCTCCGAAGGCTCCTTTGCCCTATAAAGCGAGGAAGCAAGGCATATGCGGTGACACACGCACTCCGAGGAGAGGAACCACGAAGGATACACCATGAAGACCACCGCCTCGGCGCTCCTCCGAGCTCCACCATAACTAATAGTAGTAGCACTCCACTACCCCGTATAATACCAACCCTTGTAAATTAGAGAATAAGGAAGGTCACCGACTTCCCGTGCTTGTAAGGTAAACTAAGGTTTGTACTAGTGCTTGGGGTTTCCCGAAAGGGAAAGCCGTATGTAAGCTTGTTTGTTTGAATGAAGTAGTTTGAAGCTTTGAGCATCCCCGCTTTCCTATGGCCATCCAAGTAGGTTTGAGTCTATTCTAGGGACCCTATAGGAGAAGCCTGCGTGCGTATTGTTCTTGTATTGTTCCCATGTTAGCCCCGTGTTGTGTGGCGTTTTAGAGGAACTCTGAAAGAACTCTGAGTCACAGAGAAGTGTTCCCTTCGGGTGGAACTGCCTGGGGAGACGATAGATCTCTTAGCGTTCTACGTCACGATGAAAAATGGCTATAGAGGGATAGGATTAGCCGCTTACGCCTCGAAAAGCAAGTTAGTGATGCGTACGGTGAGTACCGAGTAGGATCAACACAAGCATAAGGTACACAACCGGCCGAATATTTGGTCTCGCCGGCCTCGCCAAAGATCCGAGAAGAAATATTCACACGCATATATATTTCCGCATACTACGATCGCTCACATAATCCGCATATCGATTAATTAATCACGCGTTTAATAATCGCCCGTGTTAATAATCACGTGCGTCGCTTTCATCCGCGCATATAATATTCGCACGCATAGTTCCCTGCATAGCGTCCAATAGTAGCGAATACTATTGCCTCGAATATTAAATAACCCGCGTGCCTGAGTCACTCTCGTGCGCTATTCATATTCCGAATTTGAATAGTAACTCGTGAATTTTAATTTGAATTTCGAATTTGAAAGTTCAAGTACGTCTTAAAATAGCAATATATACCCCCACGGTGGTATCGGAGCCTGGTTAATAATATTTGAATTTAAGGGATTTACCAATATTTGTGAAGATTGAAAAGTTACACTATCTAAATTTAGAAGTTAGCACGGGTAAGACGGTCAAAACTAAAGAAAATATAAATATCAAGTGCGGGAATAAATAGCTCAAGAGCATACTTGGCATACTTGCACACGGACGGATAAATTTACTAGTTGACTTAATACACAATTTCTATATATCTTGGGGTAAAAGACAAGACGATTTAGAAATAAAATTTGAAAGTCTTCAAAAAGAATACAAGCATTTAAAAGAACAATATTCAGTTACCAATAACAAATTAGAACTAGCCTTACAAGTGCTAGAAGAAAGTAAAATATATCTAGGAAGAATTACTCGAGAATAGTGATTATATTAAGAACGATATCACTTATCTTGATAAGAGACTTGAGAATACTAATAACGAGAAATTGTGCTATCACCTACTGGATTAGTTGATCTTAATAGATCTTTGAATTCGAGACAAATGGCGATATCGAAACTAGAAGAGACAAATCACTCCAAGTAGTAAATAGAGACATAAGACCTTTAGGTTTTATGGACAAAATAAAAGGAGGTTGTGATGATGTTGAGACTTTGGAAGAAATGATAGATGTAGAAAGAGACCTTGAAAGATATCGAAAGATGCTTTAAAAAAAATAAGGCCTCGCGAGATATATCAAATGGGATGGTTTGATAATAAAAGTGGATTATACGAGAATATCTAGAGAAGTAGAATTAAGTGTATTAAATGATCCGGTTCAATTGAACATAGTTAATAAACAAATTGAGCATGAGTTAAAATATTCGGGTATAAATACATACATCAAGGCATGTATATCATAGGAATAAAAGGTATGACAAGGAAGAAAGTTGGATCAAAGGTCCTAATAACTTTGTTAGACAAAAGATGGGATTCAATAAATAAAGCAAAGATTAGGGTTTTTAGAAGGAGATATGAATGAAAATATGCTAATAACATATATAGCTCCAGATCTATTAATGCCGATAAAAGAATTTATAGGAAAAATGGCTTTTGGATTTCGAGACTAAAGGCTATGAAGATTTTAAAGGAACAAATTTGCTAGTAAGCATAGAATTTTTAGGAAGACTAACAAATAGAAGTGGAATCAAATACAAAATAAATGTGAATAATGTAATAGCAAGCATGCGGTCTAAAGGAATAAAATTTATGAGTCCCCCGAAGATTAGTTACGAAGAAAGAGCGAGGAGAAGAGTGGAATATAGGTACTCTAATAGAACCGAAGATTTTAAAGCAACCTAAAGATTATATAAGTTATGAAAACAGCAAAGGATCTACTAGTATTAGGTTTGTAGGTTATGAAGAGCGTAGTCTAGATGATTTAGAAACATCTAGTTCGAAAACAAAATTAGAAGTAAATAGAAGAAATAGCATATGTGAATTTGTAGAAACTCTAGATATAGACAATGAAATAAAGCATTATGAACAAAAGATAAAAAATATTTCTAATGAATATTTTACAACTCGGAATATGTGATTGGAATGCTATAAGAGAAAAAGAAATATATTTCAAAGACAAATTTATAGATTATGGAAAATGAAGGAAGACAGGAAGTTAGAAAGCAAAAAATTTATAGTCCCAAAGAAATATGAAGCTGTGTCAACAACAATAAAAGTTGAGAAAGATAAAAATAAAAAGCATAGTCCCGAGACAATAAAGAAAATGATATCGGTGAAGATGAGCAATGGGAAATTAATAATAAACTGCTACGAGAGAGTTATGAAGAAGAAGAAGAAGAAGATAACGAGGTTATAAATGAGATAAATAGTAATAATTCAGAAGATGTTATGAACTCATTGGAAAAAACTTATAAAAAAGATAGTGCTATAGAAGCAATGGAATTAGATCCAAGCGGATCAAAAAGAAAACGTGGCCCGAAATAAAGGTAGAAAGTGAAACAGAAAGACCATCTAGAAACCCGTGAACATGGCCACCGAAAAAGAAGATTCTACATATAATTATATACCTGGTCAATATACTCATATGGGTTCAAAAAGAAGAGATTTTGAAAAGAAGGTTCAATTTCGGAATTCTAAAAGTGACGGTGCTATACTAAACCTAGCAAAAGCACATGACCCTATAGATCGCCAAATATACTTAGCATATGGAAAGGGTTATTAGTGCAAAAATATATACAAAATCAACATAATATTGGAAATAGAGTAGAAGATATGATTACTTATTTAGAGACATTTTTAGGTGAATCGGCTAAAGTTCTATGGGAACAATGGGTAGAAGCTTTTCTGTTCATTATGAACAATTAAAAAGAGCCGGTAGTAACCCATATAACTTTGCTAATATTATATCAAGTATTGTAATAGGAGAAGATCCAGAGTTAGGATTTACTTTGCAAAATGAAAGACTAAGAGAATTAGAAAAATTATCACTAACAAACCGGAAAGGAATAAAGGAATTCTCTCGCATTACTTATACAATGCTACAAGCTGCTAAACAAGGATATAATAAAGGCATTGTTGATAAATATTTCAATAAATTACCTGATCCCTTAGGTTCTATGATATTTGAAAAATACAAAAAAGAGTCGAAGGTACAAGAATATAATATTTCTCAAGCCATAACATTTGTTTTCAAACAGTTAAGAAAGATTTGTACGAATATACAAGCTCATAGATCAATGAAGCAATCGACTATAATTTACGCAATAAGATAGTTCAAATACCATTGACATATGGAGAAGAGAGATCTAGATACAAGAAATATCATAAAAATTATAGAAGGGAAATGTAAGAACAAAGAAGCGCTATTTTCTACGAAGATCGATAATAGAGCTCCTTTCCTACATAAGAGAAATGTTAGAAGATATAATCCTAGAAAGAATTATGATAGTACTTGCGAGATGTTTCATCCGTAATTCACCAGATCACTTGAGTAGAACTTGTCCTAATAAAGACAAGAAAAGATATTCTAATAAACAAGAAGAACAAGAAAAGGTTTTGATAATTGATAGCGTAAACGAAAATATCCTAGTATGTGATGATGATATAATGGATGATGAATCGGTATACTCTATTATAGAGACAATGAGATAGAATATGATGAAGAGAATGATTCAAGTGATGAGGAATTAGATTTAATTGATGAGTTATCTGGATTAAAGATAGAAATGATAGACCAAATAACATTTACGCATATGAAAGAAGACGTTACTTTATCTAATACATTTTTACAATCATCTACTTTTGCGGAATGAATATAAGATGTGTGTTCTGCATATATCATCAAAGTCCAAGAAAGATCAACATGTGGCCTATGCTTAAAACAAGCATGTGTGCTATGTTTGAATCAGAAAGAAAAGAAAAATGAAATATTAATGAATACAAAATATGAGAAAAACAAGTCGGCGAAGAAGATAGTCTAAAGACGAAAGTACCAAATATGTAGCTAATATTCCACAAGAGTTTCTCATCCCAAGATTAAGTTTTAAAACGATCATATCCTATCATATTTTACACAAGATATCATAGATTTAATATGGGAAAAATATGCTAAAAGGCGGATAAGACTTTTCAAAATATACAAGATCACTTCATGAGAATATATGAAGGAAAAGAAAGGTAGTTAGGAATAACCTGTTAATGCAAATACCTTTCCCTTAATTCATATTGATGAAAAGCCTATTGTCAAGCCTCATCTAAGATTTATAATATTCATGGCCGACATAGACTTAAAATATTTCGATAATATACAAAGAAATGCGAAGAAGATATAGCTTTGCAAACCATTATTGATCATGGATTGATTCATGATATATATGGAACGCTTGAAGAAATTCTTAAGTCGACCTTGGAAAGGCTATTAAAGAAGCATGCAAGAAGTTAGCCTATGTTCAAGGTAAATATAAGATTAAATTACGTTTCAAATCCGCCAAAGTTTACACAAACCAATAAGACCAAGATGCCATGATATATATATATTACAAAAGGTCAATATAAGCTCCCTAATGTATGGAGAATTATACCGGAATATGAAGAATTATTTGCTCAAAAGACAAACCATGATAATTGGAGAATATTTAGTGAAGCAAAAGAATTAGAAGGGAATGTCATGTTTGATTTAGACTATCGAATGATGTACCAAAATAAAATAATAAAAGTATTTTTAAAAGAATATCATGCTAGGCGTAGCATATTACAAAGAGAAGTTGGAAGATTGATCAAACCCAATTATGGTGAAGAATGCTCATTAAGAAGAGAATATGCGGACTTATTGTCTCACTATGAAATGTGCCAACCCGATGATCCAGATTTCGATATTGATTAATCGATCGATAAGATCAATATATATATAACCCTTATGTTGATAAGGTGTTATCAACAATTTGGCCGGGGTATATATAATAAAAAGACCACATGCCAGGGTTCTTGATTGCTGTTTTACAACACCAATCATTCGGGCGTAGAAGACCCATACCATACCCTACTGAATAATTTCGCTGAATTAAAGCCCCCCTGAAGACAACACAATATGCAGTGAATAAAATATTCAGAAAGTCACTTTCAGTCAACAGTGACCGTTATCCCTCCAGATGAAGTTGTGACGGTGGCAAGTCGCCATCCTACAACAGTAATGTCATATAATTGAAGACGTACTTGAACTTTCAAATTCGACAGTGGGTATATATTGCTATTTTAAAACGTACTTGAACTTTCAAATTCGAAATTCAAATTAAAATTCACGAGTTACTATTCAAATTCGGCGGTCACTATTCAAAATATATGCTACTATTCAAATTCGGAATATGAATAGCGCACGAGAGTGACTCAGGCACGCGGTTTATTTAATATTCGAGGCAATAGTATTTGCTACTATTGGACGCTATGCGAGGGGAACTATGCGTGCGAATATTATATGCGTGGATGAAAGCGACGCGTGATTATTAACACGGGTGATTATTAAACGCGTGATTAATTAATCGATATGCGGATTATGTGAGCGATCGAGTATGCGGAAATATATATGCGTGTGAATATTTCTTCTCGGGATCTTTGGCGAGGCCGGCGAGACCAAATATTCGGCGGTCGTGTACCTTATGCTTGTGTTGATCCTACTCGGTACTCACCGTACGCATCACTAACTTGCTTTTCGGAGGCGTATGCGGCTAATCCTATCCCTCTATAGCCATTTTTCATCGTGACGTAAACGCTAAGAGATCTATCGTCTCCCGAGGCGTTCCACCCGAAGGGAACACTTCTCTGTGACTCAGAGTTCTTTCAGAGTTCCTCTAAAACGCCACACAACACGGGGCTAACATGGGAACAATACAAGAACAATACGCACGTAGGCTTCTCCCGTAGGGTCCCTAGAATAGACTCAAACCTACTTGGACGGCCATAGGAAAGCGGGGATGCTCAAAGCTTCAAACTACTTCATTCAAACAAACAAGCTTACATACGGCTTTCCCTTTCGGGAAACCCCAAGCACTAGTACAAACCTTAGTTTACCTTACAAGCACGGAAGTCGGTGACCTTCCTTATTCTCTAATTTACAAGGGTTGGTATTGTACGGGGGGTAGTGGAGTGCTACTACTATTAGTTATGGTGGGTGCTCGGAGGAGCGGCGGCGGTGGTCTTCATGGTGTATCCTTCGTGGTTCCTCTCTCGGAGTGCGTGTGTCTGCATATGCCCGGCTTCCCGCTTTATAGGGCAAAGGGAGCCTTCGGAGCCTTCATGTCCTTGTGATTATCTTCGGGTGACGGAGCGTCCTTCAGCCGAGCCGGTTGTCCTTTGAGCTTATCCGGCGCCGAGCCGGATGAGTTATCGTCCTTCGCTGCGACGTCTTCAATTATATGACATTCTTGTTGTAGGATGGCGACTTGCCACCGTCACAACTTCATCCGGAGGATAACGGTCCTTTGTTGGATCGAAAGTGACTTTTCGAATATTTTATTCACCGCATATTGTGTTGTCTTCGGGGGCTTTAATTCAAATAAATTATTCAGTAGGGTATGGTATAGGTCTTCCACGCCCGAATGATTGGTGTTGTAAAACAGCAATCAAGAACTGGCATGTGCGTCTTTATATTTCTTTCCCCCGGCCAAATTGTTGATAACACCTTATCAACATAGGGAATATATATTGATATTATCCCGATGCTTATTCGATTTATTATTCTAAAGGCTGCCCATGACCACGGACATCCATCATGTTGTCGTCCAATATATCATTGATATCATCTTCGATATTTGTGCATTCATCTTTAAATCATAATCTTTCTTTATATATTCTTCATAGTCTTTCTTTATATTTCAAAGTCTTGGCTTACAGATTGGAATATTTCATTTATTTCCTGTTTTGCTTCTTGCAAGACTTCTTCTTTTATATTTTTCTTTAAATGAGGAATTATTGAATCAAACCTTTCTTTCATCCTCTTTTCAATAATATCTTCAATGGATATGTCTTTCTTTACAAAGATCTTTATAAGTGGGTGTCTTTGATGAACCCGGCTTCATGCATATTTATGCCTGGCACATTTATCTTCACATTTTTTGTTTTTTTATAATGCTGAATATATTCTTTTGCTTTGCGAGGCTCTAAAAAATAGTTTATACCCAAAATGCTTCGTGCATATAGGAGGGCTTCATCAATATCTAGATATTTTTTCCATGATGGTCTACCCTTTCCTTCTCTTTCCATTTCCATCTATTTGAACTACAATTGCTTCGTATGTTATATAAACTCCTGGTTTTGTTCCTTTATATATAACATATATGGGTCTTTTCTCTATATTGGTAGGTAATTCTTCGAGGTTGCATTTTCCCATTAATCATATTAAAATATTCAGCCAAGCTATTTAATATTGCTAGCATATAACCTCTATCTTCTCGTTTATTATTATATTGAAACCAAAAATTATCTAGAACACATTCTTGGACACCATCTAGAACAATATGGTCTCTAGGCTTAAATTTATATGTATTAGGTGGGAAAATTCTTAACTTATTTTCAGTTCCAAAGTAGTAATGTTCACCCCCGGTGGGGCTTACTCCTTTCTTCATTCCTGCAAAATAGATGATCGGGAAAATATATCAGGCAAGGTATTATCTTTTCCTTTTATATGCTCAAATATTACTTTATATCCATTTCCAGTAATAATATCTTCAAATAAAACCCATCTCCTGGTTGAACTTTTCTTACTATTAATTTTATTATAATATTTGCATATAGCTTCACAGTCTGTCCTTACTGTGAATTCTTTAAAACCTAGATATAATCTAAAAGCATTTATTGCGTTGATCACAGCTAAAATTTCTCTGTCTGTATTATTTATTGCCTTTAGCTTATATTTACCTGAAGCGTATCTACATATTTTTTCTTCTAACTTTGGTGAATATTTGTGCGGCTTTTGTTTAAGTATTGCACCCCATCCCAATTCTGATGCATCTGTCTCTATAATAAAATAATTGTCATCTAAAGGTAATTCTAAAGGCTTTAAATCTTTAACCTTTTCTTTTATGATTCTTACTAATTTTATATCTTCAGAATTAAAATGCTTTTGCCCATTCTTTCTTAACTTAGCATATAATGGTCCAGCTAACTTTGATAAATTTTCAATATAATTTCTAGCGTAATTTACTATTCCTAAAAATTGTTGCAAAGTCTTTTTATCATTCATGATATCAGGGAATTGTAAGATTTTCTTCGCAATATGGTCTTGCAGATGAATTTTTCCATATCCTATTTCATGACCTAGGAAATTTATCTTTTCTTTGCATATTTCCATTTTTCTTTTAGAAAGTATCAACCCGTGTTGCTCTACTTTTCTAAAGAATGTTTCCAAATGGGCTATATGCTCTTTATAAGTTTTTGAAAAGATTAAAAGGTCATCAATATAGACTAATATAAATTCTTGATTTTCATTGAAAATATTCTGCATTTTTCTTTGAAATAGAGCAGGGGGCATTTTTAAACCTAATGGCATTACTATCCATTCAAAATGGCCTTGAGGACACGTGAAAGCGGTCCATTCTATTGATTCTTCTGCCATTTTTACTTGCCAAAACCCAAATCTTTTAAATCAAATTTTGAGAAATATTTACATCCTTGTATTCTATTTATCCATTCTTGCTTATTTGGAATATTATATGCGTCATCTATGGTATTATCATTTAGCCTTTTATAATTAATAACCATTCTTGATTTTCCTCTAGCTATTTCAGCATGATTTCTAACTATAAATGCTGCTGATCTATGAGGACTTCGACTTTCTCTTATGGCTCTTAGTTTTAGCAATTCTTCTATATGCATTTTAAACTCTCTTATATCTTTAGGTGTTGCTTCTATAGGGCTTGTCTTAATTATATAGTCTGGATTTATTATATTAATTTTGCATACTATACCATTTCTATCCCAATGCTTCATTGGTATTTCTCCAATTATTTGAATGTCTTCTAACCTTTGAACTATTTTATCTATGTCTTTTTTAGATTTTATATCTCTGTACCAATTTGGCGCTAGAGATTGTAGACTTATACATTCTTTGCTTAAATTATTTGTATAAAAAGCTTCTATAATTTCACCTAATTCTTCATTTTTATCATTATCAAACTCTTCTATTTTTAGTTTAGTCTTTTCTAAATTAGCGTTCTGTTTCTTTCTATTTCTATTATATATGGAATATTGTCTTGATAAGGAACAAATGTTATTCCTTGCTCATGTATAATTGTGGTTTGCACCGAATATTGTAAAAATCTTAAACCTAATAACATATCTACATTTATTTTAGATAAATCTCTTACTTGTGATCTCATCAATTATATACTTTGTATTATTTATTTGTATTTCTACATTATAGGCTATTTGATTATGAGCCCTTGTTATTCCGCATATCGTAGAATATTCTCGCTTTATCTTGATCTATTGTGTGCACTATCTCTGGGCATCTTGCAAAATATTTATCATGTATGATATTTTTTGTACACCCAAAGTATCTACCAATGCTAAAGTCTTATAAGTAATGGTAGGTGTTAAATTTAGTTTTTACGGGTATTCTTATTCCTACTATCTCTTTAAATGGTAACTTGACTATATATTTGCTTCCAAAACTTATTATAAAGTCTTTAAATTGTGTAGCCTTATCATTTTTCTCACTTACTATTGCTTGATCTTTTAACTCGCATGGATATTGTCTTTATCTTTGTCTATTTCAATGAGTTACTGTTCGCTTCTTAGCTCTTCTAATTCTGCTTCTAAGTTATTTACTCTATTTTCTAAATTTCTGACTCTTTTTGATAATAATTTATCTTCTGGCTTTAGTTCCACTTCTTTCCTCCATTTCTGATTATTTTCTTTTAAGCACAAGACACATGCTTGTTTTAAGCATTTACTACATGTGGCTCGATTTTCTTGACTAGGGTAGTATATGCAAAACATACACTTTATATTATAATCACCTCTACCTATAATCCAGTCATGTTCACAACTTCCTTGGTCCATTAATTCATTTTTTGCTATTGAACTATTATTAATTATTATATCTAGTCCTTCTAAAGCATGATCTAGATTGCATAATTCTTCATCACCTAAAG
Source organism: Themeda triandra (assembly GCA_018135685.1). NCBI lineage: Eukaryota > Viridiplantae > Streptophyta > Magnoliopsida > Poales > Poaceae > Themeda > Themeda triandra. Next base: position 34,757 of record JAENPR010002438.1, on the reverse strand, counting down.
AGTTTATGAAATCTTTATAACACTGAGCATTATTTTCTTCTTCATAACTTTCTTGTAGTAATATATTATTAATTTCCCATTGCTCATCTTCACTGATATTGTCTTCCTTGGTGTCTAACATTATATTTTTACTATTCTCTAGCTCCTTTTGAGCTTTTCTTTCTTCAACTTTTATTGGTGTTGACACGCTTCATATTTCTTTGGGACCGTAAATTTTTTGCTTTCTAGGGATGCTCAAAGCTTCAAACTACTTCATTCAAACAAACAAGCTTACATACGGCTTTCCCTTTCGGGAAACCCCAAGCACTAGTACAAACCTTAGTTTACCTTACAAGCACGGGAAGTCGGTGACCTTCCTTATTCTCTAATTTACAAGGGTTGGTATTATACAGGGGTAGTGGAGTGCTACTACTATTAGTTATGGTGGACTGGCTCAGAGGAGCGCTGAGGCAGTGGTCTTCATGGTGTATCCTTCGTGGTTCCTCTCTGGAGTGCGTGTGTCTCTGCATATGCCTGGCTTCCTGCTTTATAGGGCAAAGGGAGCCTTCTGGAGCGTCCTTGTGATTATCTTCTGGACAGACAGAGCGTCCTTCAGGCTGAGCTGGTTGTCCTTTGAGCTTATCTGGGCGCTGAGCTGGATGAGTTATCGTCCTTCGCTGCGACGTCTTCAATTATATGACATTACTGTTGTAGGATGGCGACTTGCCACCGTCACAACTTCATCTGGAGGGATAACGGTCACTGTTGACTGAAAGTGACTTTCTGAATATTTTATTCACTACATATTGTGCTGTCTTCAGGGGGGCTTTAATTCAGCGAAATTATTCAGTAGGGTATGGTATGGGTCTTCCACGCCCGAATGATTGGTGTTGTAAAACAGCAATCAAGAACTGGCATGTGCGTCTTTATATTTCTTTCCCCCGGCCAAATTGTTGATAACACCTTATCAACATAGGGAATATATATTGATATTATCCTGATGCTTATTCTGATTTATTATTCTAAAGGCTGCCCATGACCACGGACATCCATCATGTTGTCGTCCAACATATCATTGATATCATCTTCAGATATTTGTGCATTCATCTTTAAATCATAATCTTTCTTTATATATTCTTCATAGTCTTTCTTTATATTTTCAAAGTCTTGGCTTACAGATTGGAATATTTCATTTATTTCCTGTTTTGCTTCTTGCAAGACTTCTTCTTTTATATTTTTCTTTAAATGAGGAATTATTGAATCAAACCTTTCTTTCATCCTCTTTTCAATAATATCTTCAATGGATATGTCTTTCTTTACAGCATCTTTATAAGTGGGTGTCTTTGATGAACTGGCTTCATGCATATTTATGCCTGGCATATTTATCTTCACGTTTTTTGTTTTTTTATAATGCTGAATATATTCTTTTGCTGCGGGCTCTAAAAAATAGTTTATACCCAAAATGCTTCGTGCATATAGGAGGGCTTCATCAATATCTAGATATTTTTTCCATGATGGTCTACCCTTTCCTTCTCTTTCCATTTCCATCTGCTGAACTACAATTGCTTCGTATGTTATATAAACTCCTGGTTTTGTTCCTTTATATATAACATATATGGGTCTTTTCTCTATATTGGTAGGTAATTCTTCAGTTGCATTTTCCCATTAATCATATTAAAATATTCAGCCAAGCTATTTAATATTGCTAGCATATAACCTCTATCTTCTCGTTTATTATTATATTGAAACCAAAAATTATCTAGAACACATTCTTGGACACCATCTAGAACAATATGGTCTCTAGGCTTAAATTTATATGTATTAGGTGGGAAAATTCTTAACTTATTTTCAGTTCCAAAGTAGTAATGTTCACCCCCGGTGGGGCTTACTCCTTTCTTCATTCCTGCAAAATAGATGATCGGGAAAATATATCAGGCAAGGTATTATCTTTTCCTTTTATATGCTCAAATATTACTTTATATCCATTTCTAGTAATAATATCTTCAAATAAAACCCATCTCCTGGTTGAACTTTTCTTACTATTAATTTTATTATAATATTTGCATATAGCTTCACAAATGTCCTTACTTGTGAATTCTTTAAAACCTAGATATAATCTAAAAGCATTTATTGCGTTGATCACGCTAAAATTTCTCTGTCTGTATTATTTATTGCCTTTAGCTTATATTTACCTGAAGCGTATCTACATATTTTTTCTTCTAACTTTGGTGAATATTTGTGCGGCTTTTGTTTAAGTATTGCACCCCATCCCAATTCTGATGCATCTGTCTCTATAATAAAATAATTGTCATCTAAAGGTAATTCTAAAGGCTTTAAATCTTTAACCTTTTCTTTTATGATTCTTACTAATTTTATATCTTCAGAATTAAAATGCTTTTGCCCATTCTTTCTTAACTTAGCATATAATGGTCCAGCTAACTTTGATAAATTTTCAATATAATTTCTAGCGTAATTTACTATTCCTAAAAATTGTTGCAAAGTCTTTTTATCATTCATGATATCGGGAATTGTAAGATTTTCTTCGCAATATGGTCTTGCAGATGAATTTTTCCATATCCTATTTCATGACCTAGGAAATTTATCTTTTCTTTGCATATTTCCATTTTTCTTTTAGAAAGTATCAACCCGTGTTGCTCTACTTTTGTAAAGAATGTTTCCAAATGGGCTATATGCTCTTTATAAGTTTTTGAAAAGATTAAAAGGTCATCAATATAGACTAATATAAATTCTTGATTTTCATTGAAAATATTCTGCATTTTTCTTTGAAATAGAGCAGGGCATTTTTTAAATCTAATGGCATTACTATCCATTCAAAATGGCCTTGAGGACACGTGAAAGCGGTCCATTCTATTGATTCTTCTGCCATTTTTACTTGCCAAAACCCAGCTTTTAAATCAAATTTTGAGAAATATTTACATCCTTGTATTCTATTTATCCATTCTTGCTTATTTGGAATATTATATGCGTCATCTATGGTATTATCATTTAGCCTTTTATAATTAATAACCATTCTTGATTTTCCTCTAGCTATTTCAGCATGATTTCTAACTATAAATGCTGCTGATCTATGAGGACTTCGACTTTCTCTTATGGCTCTTAGTTTTAGCAATTCTTCTATATGCATTTTAAACTCTTCTATATCTTTAGGTGTTGCTTCTATAGGGCTTGTCTTAATTATATAGTCTGGATTTATTATATTAATTTTGCATACTATACCATTTCTATCCCAATGCTTCATTGGTATTTCTCCAATTATTTGAATGTCTTCTAACCTTTGAACTATTTTATCTATGTCTTTTTTAGATTTTATATCTCTGTACCAATTTGGCGCTAGAGATTGTAGACTTATACATTCTTTGCTTAAATTATTTGTATAAAAAGCTTCTATAATTTCACCTAATTCTTCATTTTTATCATTATCAAACTCTTCTATTTTAAGTTTAGTCTTTTCTAAATTAGCAGTTCTGTTTCTTTCTATTTCTATTATATATGGAATATTGTCTTGATAAGGAACAAATGTTATTCCTTGCTCATGTATAATTGTGGTTTGCACGAATATTGTAAAAATCTTAAACCTAATAACATATCTACATTTATTTTAGATAAATCTCTTATTGTGATCTCATCAATTATATACTTTGTATTATTTATTTGTATTTCTACATTATAGGCTATTTGATTATGAGCCCTTGTTATTCCGACATATCGCAGAATATTCTGCTTTATCTTGATCTATTGTGTGCACTATCTCTCGGGCATCTTGCAAAATATTTATCATGTATGATATTTTTTGTACACCCGATCTACCAATGCTAAAGTCTTATAAGTAATGGTAGGTGTTAAATTTAGTTTTACAGGTATTCTTATTCCTACTATCTCTTTAAATGGTAGCTTGACTATATATTTGCTTCCAAAACTTATTATGGCGTCTTTAAATTGTGTAGCCTTATCATTTTTCTCACTTACTATTGCTTGATCTTTTAACTCAGTATGGATATTGTCTTTATCTTTGTCTATTTCAATGAGTTCTGTTCTGCTTCTTAGCTCTTCTAATTCTGCTTCTAAGTTATTTACTCTATTTTCTAAATTTCTGACTCTTTTTGATAATAATTTATCTTCTGGCTTTAGTTCCACTTCTTTCCTCCATTTCTGATTATTTTCTTTTAAGCACAAGACACATGCTTGTTTTAAGCATTTACTACATGTGGCTCGATTTTCTTGACTAGGGTAGTATATGCAAAACATACACTTTATATTATAATCACCTCTACCTATAATCCAGTCATGTTCACAACTTCCTTGGTCCATTAATTCATTTTTTGCTATTGAACTATTATTAATTATTATATCTAGTCCTTCTAAAGCATGATCTAGATTGCATAATTCTTCATCACCTAAAGAGTTTATGAAATCTTTATAACACCGAGCATTATTTTCTTCTTCATAACTTTCTTGTAGTAATATATTATTAATTTCCCATTGCTCATCTTCACTGATATTGTCTTCCTTGGTGTCTAACATTATATTTTTACTATTCTCTAGCTCCTTTTGAGCTTTTCTTTCTTCAACTTTTATTGGTGTTGACACAGCTTCATATTTCTTTGGGACTGTAAATTTTTTGCTTTCTAGGGATGCTCAAAGCTTCAAACTACTTCATTCAAACAAACAAGCTTACATACGGCTTTCCCTTTCGGGAAACCCCAAGCACTAGTACAAACCTTAGTTTACCTTACAAGCACGGGAAGTCGGTGACCTTCCTTATTCTCTAATTTACAAGGGTTGGTATTATACGGGGTAGTGGAGTGCTACTACTATTAGTTATGGTGGGTAGCTCGGAGGAGCGCGGCGGCGGTCTTCATGGTGTATCCTTCGTGGTTCCTCTCGGAGTGCGTGTGTCTCGCATATGCCCGGCTTCCTCGCTTTATAGGGCAAAGGGAGCCTTCCGGAGCGTCCTTGTGATTATCTTCTCGGACAGACGGAGCGTCCTTCGGCCGAGCCGGTTTGTCCTTTGAGCTTATCTGGGCGCCGAGCCGGATGAGTTATCGTCCTTCGCCGCGACGTCTTCAATTATATGACATTACTTGTTGTAGGATGGCGACTTGCCACCGTCACAACTTCATCTGGAGGGATAACGGTCACCGTTGACCGAAAGTGACTTTCTGAATATTTTATTCACTACATATTGTCTTGTCTTCGGGGGCTTTAATTCAAATAAATTATTCAAAGAGGGTATGGTATGGGTCTTCCACGCCCGAATGATTGGTGTTGTAAAACAGCAATCAAGAACTGGCATGTGCGTCTTTATATTTCTTTCCCCCGGCCAAATTGTTGATAACACCTTATCAACATAGGGAATATATATTGATATTATCCTGATGCTTATTCTGATTTATTATTCTAAAGGCTGCCCATGACCACGGACATCCATCATGTTGTCGTCCAACATATCATTGATATCATCTTCAGATATTTGTGCATTCATCTTTAAATCATAATCTTTCTTTATATATTCTTCATAGTCTTTCTTTATATTTTCAAAGTCTTGGCTTACGATTGGAATATTTCATTTATTTCCGTTTTGCTTCTTGCAAGACTTCTTCTTTTATATTTTTCTTTAAATGAGGAATTATTGAATCAAACCTTTCTTTCATCCTCTTTTCAATAATATCTTCAATGGATATGTCTTTCTTTACAAAGATCTTTATAAGTGGGTGTCTTTGATGAACGGCTTCATGCATATTTATGCCTGGCACATTTATCTTCACATTTTTTGTTTTTTTATAATGCTGAATATATTCTTTTGTTTGCAGGCTCTAAAAAATAGTTTATACCCAAAATGCTTCGTGCATATAGGAGGGCTTCATCAATATCTAGATATTTTTTCCATGATGGTCTACCCTTTCCTTCTCTTTCCATTTCCATCTCATTTGAACTACAATTGCTTCGTATGTTATATAAACTCCTGGTTTTGTTCCTTTATATATAACATATATGGGTCTTTTCTCTATATTGGTAGGTAATTCTTCAGGTTGCATTTTCCCATTAATCATATTAAAATATTCAGCCAAGCTATTTAATATTGCTAGCATATAACCTCTATCTTCTCGTTTATTATTATATTGAAACCAAAAATTATCTAGAACACATTCTTGGACACCATCTAGAACAATATGGTCTCTAGGCTTAAATTTATATGTATTAGGTGGGAAAATTCTTAACTTATTTTCGGTTCCAAAGTAGTAATGTTCACCCCCGGTGGGGCTTACTCCTTTCTTCATTCTGCAAAATAGATGATCGGGAAAATATATCGTGCAAGGTATTATCTTTTCCTTTTATATGCTCAAATATTACTTTATATCCATTTCCAAAATAATATCTTCAAATAAAACCCATCTCCTGGTTGAACTTTTCTTACTATTAATTTTATTATAATATTTGCATATAGCTTCACAAATCTGTCCCTTATCGTGAATTCTTTAAAACCTAGATATAATCTAAAAGCATTTATTGCGTTGATCACAAAAAAATTTCTCTCGTACGTATTATTTATTGCCTTTAGCTTATATTTACCTGAAGCGTATCTACATATTTTTTCTTCTAACTTTGGTGAATATTTGTGCGGCTTTTGTTTAAGTATTGCACCCCATCCCAATTACGATGCATCTCTGTCTCTATAATAAAATAATTGTCATCTAAAGGTAATTCTAAAGGCTTTAAATCTTTAACCTTTTCTTTTATGATTCTTACTAATTTTATATCTTCGAATTAAAATGCTTTTGCCCATTCTTTCTTAACTTAGCATATAATGGTCCGCTAACTTTGATAAATTTTCAATATAATTTCTAGCGTAATTTACTATTCCTAAAAATTGTTGCAAAGTCTTTTTATCATTCATGATATCGGGGAATTGTAAGATTTTCTTCGCAATATGGTCTTGCGAGATGAATTTTTCCATATCCTATTTCATGACCTAGGAAATTTATCTTTTCTTTGCATATTTCCATTTTTCTTTTAGAAAGTATCAACCCGTGTTGCTCTACTTTTCTAAAGAATGTTTCCAAATGGGCTATATGCTCTTTATAAGTTTTTGAAAAGATTAAAAGGTCATCAATATAGACTAATATAAATTCTTGATTTTCATTGAAAATATTCTGCATTTTTCTTTGAAATAGAGCAGGGGCATTTTTTTAAACCTAATGGCATTACTATCCATTCAAAATGGCCTTGAGGACACGTGAAAGCGGTCCATTCTATTGATTCTTCTCGCCATTTTTACTTGCCAAAACCCGGCTTTTAAATCAAATTTTGAGAAATATTTACATCCTTGTATTCTATTTATCCATTCTTGCTTATTTGGAATATTATATGCGTCATCTATGGTATTATCATTTAGCCTTTTATAATTAATAACCATTCTTGATTTTCCTCTAGCTATTTCAAAGATGATTTCTAACTATAAATGCTGCTGATCTATGAGGACTTCGACTTTCTCTTATGGCTCTTAGTTTTAGCAATTCTTCTATATGCATTTTAAACTCTCTTATATCTTTAGGTGTTGCTTCTATAGGGCTTGTCTTAATTATATAGTCTGATTTATTATATTAATTTTGCATACTATACCATTTCTATCCCAATGCTTCATTGGTATTTCTCCAATTATTTGAATGTCTTCTAACCTTTGAACTATTTTATCTATGTCTTTTTAGATTTTATATCTACGTACCAATTTGGCGCTAGAGATTGTAGACTTATACATTCTTTGCTTAAATTATTTGTATAAAAAGCTTCTATAATTTCACCTAATTCTTCATTTTTATCATTATCAAACTCTTCTATTTTTAGTTTAGTCTTTTCTAAATTAGCAGTTCTGTTTCTTTCTATTTCTATTATATATGGAATATTGTCTTGATAAGGAACAAATGTTATTCCTTGCTCATGTATAATTGTGGTTTGCACTGAATATTGTAAAAATCTTAAACCTAATAACATATCTACATTTATTTTAGATAAATCTCTTATTGTGATCTCATCAATTATATACTTTGTATTATTTATTTGTATTTCTACATTATAGGCTATTTGATTATGAGCCCTTGTTATTCCGGAGACATATCGGTAGAATATTCTGCTTTATCTTGATCTATTGTGTGCACTATCTCTCGGGCATCTTGCAAAATATTTATCATGTATGATATTTTTTGTACACCCGATCTACCAATGCTAAAGTCTTATAAGTAATGGTAGGTGTTAAATTTAGTTTTACGGGTATTCTTATTCCTACTATCTCTTTAAATGGTAACTTGACTATATATTTGCTTCCAAAACTTATTATGGCGTCTTTAAATTGTGTAGCCTTATCATTTTTCTCACTTACTATTGCTTGATCTTTTAACTCGATGGATATTGTCTTTATCTTTGTTTATTTCAATGAGTTCTATTCTCGCGCTCTTAGCTCTTCTAATTACGCTTCTAAGTTATTTACTCTATTTTCTAAATTTCGACTCTTTTTTGATAATAATTTATCTTAAACGCTTTAGTTCCACTTCTTTCCTCCATTTCTGATTATTTTCTTTTAAGCACAAGACACATGCTTGTTTTAAGCATTTACTACATGTGGCTCGATTTTCTTGACTAGGGTAGTATATGCAAAACATACACTTTATATTATAATCACCTCTACCTATAATCCAGTCATGTTCACAACTTCCTTGGTCCATTAATTCATTTTTTGCTATTGAACTATTATTAATTATTATATCTAGTCCTTCTAAAGCATTATCTAGATTGCATAATTCTTCATCACCTAAAGAGTTTATGAAATCTTTATAACACCGAGCATTATTTTCTTCTTCATAACTTTCTTGTAGTAATATATTATTAATTTCCCATTGCTCATCTTCACCGATATTGTCTTCCTTGGTGTCTAACATTATATTTTTACTATTCTCTAGCTCCTTTTGAGCTTTTCTTTCTTCAACTTTTATTGGTGTTGACACGCTTCATATTTCTTTGGGACTATAAATTTTTTGCTTTCTAGGGATGCTCAAAGCTTCAAACTACTTCATTCAAACAAACAAGCTTACATACGGCTTTCCCTTTCGGGAAACCCCAAGCACTAGTACAAACCTTAGTTTACCTTACAAGCACGGGAAGTCGGTGACCTTCCTTATTCTCTAATTTACAAGGGTTGGTATTATACGGGGGTAGTGGAGTGCTACTACTATTAGTTATGGTGGACCGGCTCGAGGAGCGCCGAGGCAGTCTTCATGGTGTATCCTTCGTGGTTCCTCTCTCGGAGTGCGTGTGTCTACGCATATGCCCGGCTTCCTCGCTTTATAGGGCAAAGGGAGCCTTAAGGAGCGTCCTTGTGATTATCTTCGGAGACGGAGCGTCCTTCAGCCGAGCCGGTTGTCCTTTGAGCTTATCCGGGCGCCGAGCTGGATGAGTTATCGTCCTTCGCGGCGACGTCTTCAATTATATGACATTACCGTTGTAGGATGGCGACTTGCCACCGTCACAACTTCATCCGGAGGATAACGGTCACCGTTGATCGAAAGTGACTTTCGAATATTTTATTCACTACATATTGTGCTTGTCTTCGGGGGGCTTTAATTCAGCGAAATTATTCAAAAGAGGGTATGGTATGGGTCTTCCACGCCCGAATGATTGGTGTTGTAAAACAGCAATCAAGAACTGGCATGTGCGTCTTTATATATATGTATATATATGTATATATATATATACATATATATATATATATACATATATATATATATATGGAAATTCCATTATACTCTTACGAGTATGTACTCCTATCTCTAAAAAACCATACTAGGTATGTGTCAATACTTGTTTATCGGTTTGAGTATGTTTATATACTCATTTTAAGATACTCCATGTCTTTCTACGCTAAAAAATTTCAAAGGAACATATATTTTTTGATATATTACTAAAATGCCACTACTGTACTATATAAAATATGTATGACTATATACCCAATGTATACATGCATACTTGACATATATAACACCCTGGGTACTCTAGTATGACCATATACTTCATGTATATACACTTCGTTCGGTCATATACACCCTAAATCTAGAGATATAGAGATAGGAGTACATACTCTTAAGAGTACAGAAAACACATCCCTATATATATATATATATATATATATATATATATATATATATATATATATATATATATATATATATATATATATATATATATATATATATATATAGCGACTAAAATGCACCCAGTGCAACCCCTATAGCGAATGCCTGTACCCCAACCCGCCGGCCACCCGCCAAACCCAACCGCGTCCGTACACAATGGCCCACCCGCATGCAAACATCTCGTCCGCCGCGCACCAATTGCAACATTGTGTGTGTTGTGGTTTGCAACATGTTGTTGTGCTAAATTGCAACATGTCTCTGTCCCGCATGCGGGGAATCTTTCTTATTTCGGATCGAAAAATGCAATATCTCCTAAACCGTAGCACCTATTTCAGATCCGTTTGCATCGATTGTTAAAAAAAAAAAAGTGCTTAACAAAACGAGATCCATGAAGACTACATTTGATGAACTTTTTTTTAAGTATGTAATTGCAACATCAATGTACTATGAGTTGCGATCATGACTACAACATAATTGCAACATGTCCGTAGCGTATTAGCGCTTGTTGCAACCACTTACAACGATTTTCGCCAAATTTGCTACTCCATGCAACTAGTTATAACCTGGTTGTAAAAATCTAAGTAGTGAACAACGTGCATTTTATATACCAAAATATGTGTATTCTATGCATGTTGTTCACTAGCTAGCACCAAAGACGTGCGCGCACACCAATTGCAACTCGTCGTGTTTTTCTTTTGCAAACTTGGTTATTGTCCGGTTGCAACATGTTCTTTTCTTAGTAACCAATTGCAACCCGATTGCAAACCTAATGTACACCCTTACCTAATCTCTGTCGACGCTACGACCTAATCTCTCGACGCTACTAACCCTAATCTCTATAGACGCTACTAACCCTAATCTATGTCGACGCTACGACCCTAATCTCTTGCCGACGCTCTTCGACCCTAATCTCTATCAAACCCTTAGATGAAACAAAAGTGAATTATACTAGGAATTCCTCGGATCTATGACGGTTTGGTGACACCTTCAGCCCTAATCTCTATCGACGCTACGACCCTAATCTCTCGTTGGTGCTACGACCCTAATCTCTGTCGATGCTATTAACTTTAATCTCGCCGACAATTGGTCCGAATCGAGCGCCAATTGCAACTCGGTGTGTGTTGCGGTTGCAATCATTGTTGCTTCCTGGTTGCAACGGGGTTTGTGTCACATGGGACATGAGCGGGTGAGCGGGAGGCGAGAGATCGAGAGGGTGAGTTGCATCCCCGACGTGATCGGTTACATCTAGAGTTGGGACGGTTGCAACTGGGCAAAAACTAGTTGCAACCGGGGTGGGTGCATTCTCTATAGCAAATGCACCCGTGCATTATACCATTACACACATATATATATATATATATATAAGAGTGGATTTGCTCGGACAGATGTAGCAAATGGACCTGGCGCGACCGCCCGATGGACGTCGGGATTCGTGCGTGATTAGGCGCCGTGTAGCTTTATCCAACCCACGATCGAGTTAGGTGGGTCTAAGACGGTGGCAAACCTGCTAACTGGACCACGCACAGTGCGTGCCGTCAGACAATGTGATGTGCAGTTACCGCACTCCCGGTATTCTCACCCCAGTATTCGCCCATTTTTCTATCCCGAGCTATCCATCGTCTCCTGCCTACAAAACAAAACAAAAAATTCCCCACCGTTCCGCCGCTCCCCTGAATCCTACGCCTACTCGCCGCCCGGTGGAATCAGAGGTTGTTGATTTCGAGTACCCATTGCTGGAAGAGTGTAGTGCCTTTGCTCGACATTAGCGTGTCGTTCGCAGACATCGCATGCCGAGCGAGTGCTGGGACTTGTTGGTCGGTAATATCTCGCATCTGTGTGATTGACAGATTTTGTTGTCATGTCGGAGTATGTGAAGAGGGTAAGGTTCGCTAAGCACCTGTAGAGCTCTTTGGACCGGCTGCTCACGCTTCGTACCAAAACCGAGCAGTATAACGCTATCCAACGCGCGTAGCTGGGTTGCCGGACGGCTACACCGTATCACCGTTTTTCATTTTACTCTTATGCACTAGTAACTTGGTGCATGTGCAAGACCAGCTTTTGCCTTCTATCTACCATTCGACCCTACTGTTTTCACTATCTGTAATGGTACATGGGGGTTGCAGTCATGCCAATCTGGATGAACGGGGACTATATGAAAAAACAAAGAAAAAAATGGATCGTGACAAAAAGAGCGTGGGCCGATGCATAGAACACGCACGTAGTTTCACGGGCCGTGGTGACCAAAGCCGGGCCGATATTCCATGTTTCATGATAGTGGGCTGCGGCGACCAAAGCTGGCGCGACAGTTCATGCCTCAGGATAATGTGCGCGGGCATGTTTTTGTGCTTTCGTCGGCCCAAAAATGGTTCACTTCTTTCTTTTTTTCGAGACGCACGACCGATCATCGTTGGTCGTGCTGTGGTCGGCTTTGCAATACTCTATTTAAGTCGTCGCGTTCTGCAAAAGCATGTCCACGCCCTGCGCCCATCACCCACACCTCTCTCCCCCTTCCCCCCCCACCCCCACCCACACACACACACACACACACCGAAATCGCATCCCCCACCCGCCTCCACATCCCAAAACTGCGGGCGTCATTTTTAGCCTCAAAGAGGGGATCCCGTGTCTCCCGCCGGCGAGTGGTGAGTGATGGCTCGCCGACGCGACGGGGAGCGTCGTGTTATTTGCTCCATATTCGGCACGGCCATCCCTTTGAATCTCGTGCTTTCTGCCCTTTTCGTTGTCGAGGATCCGAAAGTTGTTCTGCCGGTAATGGCCACACACCTCACGCTGCTGGCTGTCTTCCAAGTTTCCTTGCTCATCGCAGATTCACGCCCCGGTTGTGCCGCAAGGGAGCGGGCGCAGAAGGCATTCTTCATACTGAACTCATCGCTCACTCTCCAAGCGGTGTCGCTGTTTAGCTGGTCCGGCGTGTTGGGATGGCGCAAAGCGATGAACATGGTTGTCTTACCAGTATCATTTTGTATCGCACTTGGCTGTGTATTTGTATGTGTCGTCATGTTTAGGGCTCGTCTTTGATTACTCCGCACTACGAACTGATGAGCGGGCAGGATTTCCGTATTATCATGTACTATTAGCACCGTCGCTTAATCGAAATATCATTTTCGAGCATTATGACAGTATTTTTTGCGCGTGTTTTATTGACCGTGTGTGAGTGTGCGTCCTGACGTCACATATTATGTGTACCCCATACACAGTTTCTACTGTGTACAAACAAACTGTGTGTAAAATGCGGCCGTGACCCACACGGCATACCTTGTCGGGGGTGTGACCACGCACGGGCAACTGGTGTGAACCCACACGGATGATCCATTCGAAAATACACAAACAAATTTAGATAGTATGCTATCGTACACGAGAAATGGAAAATGCATAGCTTTTTTTCACGAGCAGGCATTACACCTGTATTTCATTAAGAGGGGGGAACAAGCCCGGAGGCTAAAAAAGGATGAAAAGGCGAGTGGCCTGTCATCCAGGAGAGACCTAGACTACTGGATACACAAATAGAGCCTAATACACGTTCGCTGAATGTTGCGACCAAAGAGAGACTAACGGCGCTTGGCTCAGAACCCCCGCCTCCAACCAAAGCAACCGCCTCTCGCTGGACCTCCAAGGAAATGTGCATCACAGCCGACACTCGCCTGTTGGAGACCCTTGCATTACGCTCTTTCCAAAATGGTCCACGGCGTCAAAGCCCAGAGCGTGTCAAACTGCGACCTATCGTCGGGCACCAGTCTTCGTCGCTGGAGCAGCCACCAAGAGGCAAGGCAGGCACCATTGGCCGGTCGCTGCAGCCGGTAGCCAGTGGGTCTAAGAAGTAGAGCCTAGACTTCCCTCTGCTGGGGGCGCATGCGTGTTCAAGTTTGACGTGTTTGCGTCGAAGACAACAGTTGTTGTGCTCCTGGTGTGATTGGTCAGTGTTCATATGTGTATCGTACTGTGTTTGGGGCCCTTTGTGGCATGTAACTCGTTTGGGTTGAACATGTCGTTCTTTTTTTTTTGTATCCCATGTTGTTTTGAACATTGTTGTGGTCGTCTGTGCGCTGGAACCGTATTCACTTATAGACCGTTCTACCTACCACACAGCATGGTTGATGATGCAGCGTCCCTTTCGTAAATTATTGTTCTCCGTTGCGATTGAGTCAGCGTGTTTGGATAAAAAGACAACTCGCGCGGTACGTGATCCGTCGTGTGTCTAATGATGCAAACTTGGTGAAGGAGATGCTTTCGCCTTGGCAGATAGATAGGGGCGAGAAAGACAATCGTGATGGGTGTCATATTTTTTAAACCATCACAATCACACGTGTGTGTGAGCGACGCGTGCTCGCCCCACCGGCGCATTTTCAGGATCCTGTGCACAGCACACGTGGTGTGTGCCACGCATGCTCGGATCGCCGGCACGTTCCTATGCTGACGCCGTGCTGCCTAATTACCGGAGTGTCAGTGGGTGCGAAAATGGCGCCGGGACATTTTTTTTGTCGCCATGTATTCAAGTTTGTGTGTTTCCCGCCCTTTTTTTCGAACGCTCCCGCGCGAGTTGTTGCGAACCGCTTCCCCGCCCTGCGCGTGCATGGACATGCTGCCTATAAAAAAAACCCAGACGTCATCGCCCCCATCTCGGACTGCCGATTACATAGGGCTAGCCATTAAAAACGTTTGCCTCATAGTTTGTCTACACCATGGCCGATCAACCTCTTCATGGTCGTTGGAACTATGGTGCCGTGGAGATGGCTCTCCGCGATGCGGCCGCCCGTGGTGGAGGCTGTGTGTTCATGCCGGCCGAGGGGAAGCAATTCGACTCGCCCAACGAAGCTTTTGTGTTTTACAACATGTATTCGTGGGAAAAAGGTTTCGGTATAAGGTTTGGAGGCAACAGATCGAACCGTTCCGGTCGGCGGAGTCGGCAGGATATCGTGTGCGCGTGCGAGGTGCGTGTTGCTTTTTAGTACCTTCGTGTATACCTTTCACGTTCATTTCATGCAGGGTAGAGATTCGTCCAACAGTGGTAGAACTATACGGACTGGGTGCAGGGCGATGATCAGGTTGCTTAGGGGAGAAGATGATGGCTGGTTTGTTTCTCGTCACATGGACGTGCACAACCATCCGTTGTCCATTAGTTGCGGCGAGCGACGCCAATGGCGTTCGCATAGTAGGATAGACTATATGACTAGGGAGTTGGTGAAAAATCTTAGGAGTAACAACGTGCAGACGTCCCGTGTGTGTTCCATTCTTACGGGCATGCACGGCGGCAGCGAGTATGTTCCGTTCAGCCGTCAGTCTGTCCGTACCTTGTGTGCTAGGATAGCACTGGAGAGCATACAAGGTGATATGGAGAAAACCCTGGCTTTATTTAAAACCATGTGTGATAAGGATCCGGGTTTCCTGGTAGAAATGGAGACCGACGACGACAATAGGGTTTCGTCGTTGATGTGGTGCCACGGTGCAAGTCGTGCAAACTACAGTTCGTTTGGTGATGTGATCACTTTTGATACCACCTACCGGACAAACCTGTATAATCTTCCGTTTGGGTTATTCGTTGGTGTAAACAATCATTTTCAATCGATAATTTTTGCTGGTGTGTTGTTGCGGGAAGAAACAACAACGGCCTTCAAGTGGGCGTTCGCGACTTTTGTCCGAATGATGGGCGGTACACCACCAACGACTATATTAACAGGTATGCATGTGAGGAACGTGACGTATCACCTTCAACAATATATGCGATCCTGCTGTGGTTTATAATGTCTACCACCTACTTATCTTCATTTTTTGTTTACGTGAGTGCAGATCAATGTCAGGGGATGAGATCTGCGATAGAATCTGTCTTGCCTGATACCAGGCACAGATGGTGCAAGTGGCATGTCCTGCGGAAAGCGAAGGAGTCACTTGGGTCTGTTTACACTAAGAATTCGGCTTTCAAACGGGACCTCCACAAGCTGCTGGACGAATTCATGACCGAATCAGAGTTCGAGAACAGGTGGCATCACCTGATCGATGAGTACGCCTTGCATGACAATGCCTTTTTGACTCGTGTGTACGACAACCGTCGTATGTGGGCTAAGCCGTTTTGCCGATACTTTCCATTGCCGGTATGACAAGCACTCGAGGAGTGAAAGCGCGAACCATATGTTTAAGACCTATATACCCCGTGCCGCGCCACTTCACCTGTTCGTGTCGAACTATGATCGTATGATTGCTGACAGAGAGGCTGATGAGGGCAAAGAAATCCACGCGAGTAGACAGGTGAGTTTCAAAGAAAGTTTGCTAACATGATTGTGGTTTTGTGTGGCCGTCCCCGGTATATGTCAAAAAAATGATTAGGTTCTGCCGTCTTTATTTTTTTTTTGCATGCAGGGTAACCGGGTTATCAAAACGGGCCTTCCGATTGAGCATCACGCGGCCAGGGTGTACACACGCGCGATGTTCAACCGGTTTTCTGTTGAACTTTTCTTGTCCGGAAGTTACGAGGTGGAACCATCCGATGCTCCCGACTACTTCACTGTCAGGATGATCACCGACGTCCCCCACAACGATGGTGCACAACCGCCGACGTATATGGTTGGATCGTCTCCCGACCACCGTGAGTATTTTTGCTAATGTAAGATGTACGAACATATCGGTTTGCCGTGCCGTCATGTAATAAAGGTAACTGTACAAGCATCCTGAGCCATCTATAATTTTTTTATTTAGGTGGTGATGAAATCCAAAAAACTTGATTTTGCATGTTTCCTCTTTTTTGTGATGCGTGCAGGTGCTGGTGCAGACGGGGTGTAGGGCTATACCGGATGGACGATATGCAATCGTTGGACTAGAGCGGCTAAACCGGACTACGAGAGTCAAAACAAGAATTGTCATGGCCGCGTGGAAGATAACGCGACTATGCATGCTTTGTTGTATTCTTCCGCTATGGAGCTTGTCTCCATGGGGCAAAAGTCGCGCCAATCTTTTAACATTGGCATCGATTTTTTGTCTAGGGCCAAAAAGGCAATGACCTCTATCACCGTTGAGGCCGGTGTAGGCGTGCCTGGTTCTGGTGCACGCACCGACGGGCCGATCGCTAGCGCGACAGACTCGGCCTCGGTCATTCTAAACGACCCGCCGGCCAGGTCACCTACGCGTGTCGTCTCACGTGGCCGGTGCCAAAGCGATCGAGGTTCAAGTCGCCAATCGAGCGTGACACCCTCTAGAAAGAGGAAGCGAGATAGTGCGGTGGATGTAGCACCTCATGAGCTGCGAAGGTCCGTCGGGGTCGTCGTGCCCCGAGCGTGTGGCCGGTGATGATGGTGATGATGCGGTGCCATCCAACTCGAAGACGAGAAAATGCCACAAGCTATGGCGAGTACGGCCATTACCGCAGGCACGTACTGGACGCAAATCAACTTATGCTGTTCCCGTTAGTTTTTCTAGCGGATGTCGTATTCCTGCTTCCGTATGTGTTCTATTATGTGGTGTATGTGTGTGCGTTGTCGTATGCTTGCACTAGTGTGCTGACCCACGTCGAATTACGTCACAATAATTTCGTGTCTCTACGTTGGATATTTATGACTAGTTGAATCGATGCCGGATGCTTGGTTGGCTCTGTTTCTCTTTTTTATTTAATTATTATTTTTTTTTGTAGACAATACATGGACAAAAAATCCGTGGATAAAAAAACAGGACAATTTATTTTTATAAGCCAAGACGTACCTAGCTGGTCACCGAGAAGAAAAGCATAGAAAAAACATAGTCGTACACCATGGAAAAAGGCGACTGATAACACTACATGTGTGTGTTCGCTAGTTGAACGCCACACACATTGCTGTAATGGCAAATGAGGCGATGGCCATGATCGCGGCACATGTGGCAGCGCACTTGATGGCGCGGTTTTCTGCTGCTAAACTGTTGATGGCTACGGTCTGTGCCCGCACCAAATCACGGATATTCATTAGTGATTCATTGACGGTCCTCAGTCGATCGTCATGCGGTGATCTGCCGCGCCTTCCGGGTCTTGGCTTCCACATGAAAAATTGGCACTTGCCGCTACCCCGCTCGAATGAGTAGTTGAACCAAAAATGTTATTTGATAAAGAACCGTGCTTAGTAAACTACGTTTTGTGGGGAAACGCCGGTTAGGGCTCGGGGGATGCTTACCCGGTCCGCGGTTCATGCATGTATAAAATGGTTCTCCCGGTGCGCCGTCGTCCTCGACACGCGCCGGACAACAATCGTCGTCCTACAAGACGGGCAAAGCGGTTGTGTCTTCTCCACCGGCTCGGGAGCTTGATCCGGTTGACATCGCTGAACCATGGTTGCCGTCCATAATTGTTGAACGCCTTTGCTTTATAAAAAAAATTCTAACAGCGCCTGATTTCTTTCGGAAGGTGTCTTAGATGTTTGGTGCCTATGCGAATGTGATGGTTCCCGGCTGGAGGCGATACTAAATATCCGTGGCTTCGCTCCTGTGTTGGCTCGTTTCTGAAAAGGATCTGGCCGCTCGCTGAACTGCTACACCTTTCCATGCGCGTCCACGATTGTGACTGTTCCTGTGTCATCGTTTAAGCATCGATGGTGACTGCCGCCGTGCATGACAAGCGATGTGATTGTCGGTTTCATACATTCATGGTTCCGGGTTTATGAGTTTCATCTTGACCTGTGATCACGTCGTCCTTGCGGCTGAAAAAGGGTACTTGTCATTGTGCCTGATTTGTGTCCCTACCGGCTGTCCAGCCTTTTTTTGTTTTTCACTTCCCAAGGCCCACCACTGCGTCGGACGGCTTGACCGGTGATTGATGACAACGCATGCATCGTCGTGGCTTGGCGCCCCCACCCCCTCCACGGTGATTAATGACAAATGCATGCATCGTCGTGGCTCAGTGTTTCGTACAACACGGTAAAAGTTGTGCCGCCGCCACCCGTATTCCCTTGCTGGCATCTTTCCTCTGTGTCACATGTCAGTGTTCACACAAAGGAAAACGACGATTGATGCATGTACCGCGCGACTTATGGTGCGCTACTCGCCCGTTGTTTTGTTTGTAGGTAAGACCTCGTTATTTTTATTGTATGTAAAAGGGCTAACCGTGTGTGTATGGCCTATGCACGTGGGAACCCGCATGCATTATAAATACAAGCGTCCTCCCCACGTCACGTCTAGTTCATGACTTGCCCATTAGACACATCGATTTGTATAGGTAACCTCCCCCGTTTGCATATCAACAAAAAAAATGACTTCGTGGGAAGATTCGCCTAGTGATTTAGCCTGCCGCATAACGCGGAGGATAACATGTGTGGTTGCACGCACATACTTTGATGCCACATCCACCTCCTGCCTCCAGGCATCTTCTGCCACGCCTTTGGCACAACAGTTGCCGTGGCTCGTTGTGCCATCCGTTGTAGAGCCACCACGGATAGGCGCGGGGTTTTCGCGGTTGAAAGTGTGTACTGCACGCAGTGTGCGTGCAACCATATGGTCGCACTCCGCGGCGTCAGTGCTGGCAGCCGTTACATAGGCGCTGTTGGGCGTGACTGGCTAGCAGTTGCCAGGCGCCGCGGCAGCGACAGTTTCATAGTCAATGTCCGGAACGGGCGCAGCGTGATCTTGCCCGAATTCACCGTGTTTCAGCTCGGTGACAATGACTATGCCCGTGTCATGGTGCGGGCAGTGGCGCTTTCCACTGGCACCGATGCCCCCACCGACAACTCCATTGTGGCTAGCATTGCAACTATTACTTACAGGAAGAACACGATGGGGTCGAGCTCGTGTGCTTTAGCCGGTTTGGTGTGTCAATTTCCACCCGCCATGTACTTGGCGAGTTCGAGGACTCTATATTCTACGAGGGGTGCGTTTTTATTTGCGCGAGACGGATGCGTTTAGGACCGTTTCGGTGCCGACAAACGAGCGCCCGATTTTTCCTCTCTCTCGTAAGTGTACTAGTTATATCGGTCGTGCTCCCAGACCCAAATGATGCCCACCTGCTGTCGCGGTACTTGGTGGAGAGCAGGGGTGAGCTGTTCTTGTCCGGGTACACAAACGAAGAAGGTGGCCTCACAATGTTCTTCGCCGTGCACCGTTTGGTTGCTCCCCGGGGCCGTGGAGGGTGATATACTTCGATGGATCCCGTTTCCGGACATTGTAGGCCGAATCTTCATTGTTGGCCGTGGGTGCTCGCTCTCCTTCGAAGCAAAGCGAGCAGCCGGGCCTTTGTGGAGGGGGTGTATTTCCTGGATGACGAAGCTTCGAGGTCATGGACGATGATGCGCCACGGGCGGCCTTACGCGCGCCCGATTACCCCGTCGCCGACAATGGCCGGGTCCGGGGGCCGTCGTGGATCACGCGCCGTCTTCGCAAGATTCATCCACGTATTCATCACCCGGTCCGGCTCTTGCACGGTCCGTGAAAAAGAGCGTGTCTCTTGGCTCCGAGGCCCTTTTCAATCTGTTCGTCGCATTTTCTATCTCTTGTCCTGGTCGACGAGACTCTGTAGCGTCATTTTTCTGTTTCAAATAAGTTGTATCTTGTTCTACTTTGTAGTGTGTGTTTATGTATGATGTAACTCATGTTTGTCGTACTCGATCTGTAAGGGTCTTGTAAAGTCTTGTGTGATATTTATGCAAAAAAAGTTGCCTCCGGGAGAAATGGAAGCCATCCTTTTCTATGTTTTTTAAGAAACTCTTGCGTGATGCATTCCCCTGTTTGTTGTCGACGATGGAGGCCCATCTTCCAAAAGATCGTTTTTTTTTTTGATTCGGTGAATATATACAACAAATGGAGTCTTTTATCCGCATGGGCCGTGGTACTTGATCGACCGGGGGAAAAGTTTGAGTATTCGCATAGGCCGTCATGCGGATTTTTGTGTCCGAAAGGCCCAACAAAGTTCGGCGTGTGGATGCTTTTGCGTTGGTCGTCCAAGCAGAATGACGAATGGATAAACTATAGGCACGGGAAAATTACACAAATCCGTGTGGAAATGTGGGACGGCACGAAAAAATTGCGGGCGAAAATGAGTGCTTGTCATAGATAAGCCTTGCACACGGTTTTAGTTGCCGTTTTTATCCATACACAGGAGCTAATATAACATAAATAAAAAGTACTATGAGCTGTTCTCCGACCACTAGATAGCAATAGATAGCACTATGGCCATGCTGCAAAATGTCTCAGCAAACACAAAAGGCTGATGCCACACCCCCGCAACCCCCTCCCACCCCCCTCAATCACACGGCTACCGCCGGTGCGTTCACACGCGCTTCACCAGCATCTCAGCCACCGTAGGCCCCCGGTAGTACCTGAACACATGGACGTCGCCCTCCTTGATCTTGTGTTCTTCGATGAACAGGTTCCACCCGTCAGTGATCCTCGTCACCCCGGAATCGTAGCCATGGATCTTCCCACAGATGGTGACTTGAGATCCGACAAATCTCAATGCCACATGTTCTTTCTTTGATGGTAGGACGTCTGAGTACGTCTTTGAAAAATACTGCATCAAGAAAACACGAGTGTGTGATTATTCATCTCGTCCACAAATGCAACGGTGAGAATCACGGCTACTCGCGGCGAGGTGACCCGAGATTACCTACCATCGAACCGTTCTTCACACGGCTAGCCCCCACGGTGCACACATACATCTTGCGAACCCAGAAACTCTTTGATATCCCCCACACGGTCCGCATAGCTTGGTCGATTGCCGAGTTCATGCCGACACCCCGGCTCGATGTAGTCGGACGCCGAGGTGAGTCGAGGTTTAGATGACGGTCTGTCTGCAAGAGTAAGCCATTTTCCAAAACAAAAACGAAGCATCGTTAAAAAACTGACACATCGGTATGGTTAATGAAAATGTGTATCTCGTGATCACTGGGTGAATGTGTATCCGTTAACCTACCATTGGCGAAGCCGAGCGGTCCCTCCGTGTGCGGCCCATTTGGCATGCTTAGGGACAGTTCATCCCCTTTGAAATCAAAACGCACACGTCGGTCGAAACGCAGACCCTCACAGACAGCTACCAGTCTCCAGCCCCTCTCCAGAACGTGGTAGTTCCCCTTCTTCAGCATTTCAACTTTGTACACACGCCTAGCCGAGGTAGTGATGTTGATCCAATGTGTTGGTCCCCATCTGCCATCTACGTCAAGCAATTCCTGCCGTGAAAAAAGGGACAAGGTTCAGAAATCGCATCGAATCTAACCTACATCCATGCTTTCCCGCGTGTTTTACAGAGAATTCTCATGTAGAAGGGTACATCGAAAAATGTCCACTAACCGGTACGCCTTGAACGGGTAGTACATCTCCATGTCGACGGTGCTTGCGAAGTGAGACTCCTCTTCGTCGTGTCACATTTTGGTTCTCAAACACCTTGTGTTGTGTTAACAATACATGTCGTACAATGATCAAAAAATCAGGGGGGGGAGCAGCACGGGGGTGTGTGAGAGATGAAGAAGCTTGTGACCATGAGTGATTCGGGGTATAGGTGGTCTACTCAAACATACCCGGTTTCCAGGCGTTGCATAGGTCCCCCCCATGTCGCTACTATGGGACCTGATCGGCGTCCCTGAACCTTCTGAGCTGCTAGATGTGATGACAAGAACCTCCACCAATGTTTCGCGGTGAGCTGCGTCTTCTCCACCTCGACTGCAAAATAAGCAGCCACGGGAGAAAGGAGACACGGAAAACACAAAAATGAGTATGTGTTGCACGCGCACTAAACCGCTCTGCGTACCTCTCCTTTGTGATTTTTTTATGGATCAACTTTTGTTAACATGTCTACCGTGATAAAATAAAAAATCAAACGTCAATGGGCGAGTGGATGAGAAACACAATATTCCTGCAAAAAAACTTGGACATGAATTTCCTTGTCAATGCATTTGATCGGTGTGCATGCGTGCTCCAAGATACTCAATCTTCTACCCCACCTAACATTTTACTGTGGTCTTACAATTTACTTGAATCAACCAACAAGGGTAAGAAAAAATCCCCCTGCTGTAACCGTAGTGACGATGGCGTCCTCCGTTTTTAGTTTTCTGCGTTAGTATACTTTGCGGTTTGGATAAGAAAACCCCAACCACATGCCCCATTCATGCTTCGCCGTTTTTGAAAAAAAAGCCTTGTGTGTCCGGCGGACACGAGAAAAGGGTAGCCGCTAGTTCTCTAAAAAATAATGGCTTCACTATTGTTTGGTCTAGCACGAATGGTTTCGGCCACGCACTGGTGACCCTCTTTTTGCCCTTTGACCAGCATGTTTCATCGGTGACCTGCAACATTTTGCCCCCTACCCATCAAACCCCATTGCTAAAAAAAAAAGGAACAAACACACCGGGTGTGGGGGTGAAGCTGAATCGGTAGGATAAGAACAAAAGAACATCGGCGGGATGATGAAAAACAGGGGTGCCGTTTACCCGTGCGCGACCCCCATTTCCTTTGCCTGTACGCCAATTGCCCTAGGCGGCGTCCGATTGCTAGCTCGACCATCCACGCGGCAGCCCTTCCTCCCCTGTGCAACCGGCTTCATCGTCTTCCTGCTCGTCCAAACACAGATCATAACAGTGAGTGACCCAAAAAAGAGAAATCAGCTAAGAGACGGCACGATCCAATGGAAAAAGGAAAATGAACGGAAAGAAGCCCGCTGCTTGCCCAAACCAGCAACTATCTCTTCCGCTCAGCCGCGGCTAAATACGGATCTAACGAAATACGGATGCGATAGCCGCGGCCCGCCCGTTTCACCCACCTTCCTCTCCGACTCCGTTGACACTCTTCCCCTCCCTCATAGAGATGTGGATGGGGAATAATGAAGATCGAAGCCCCAGAAAGTGACGTCTCTTATCCCCTCCTATATGTGTGGGGTTGGGTAGGTGGGTTGGTGGGTCCGAGGAATGCGTTCACCGCGTGCCAAATCCGTCATTTTTTGTACGCGGTAAACATCATAGACTAACGCCCCACCATCTCTCGCCTTAATGATTTGATCCCTTCTATCCGACGGCATCCCGTGATTCGCATCTACATCCC
The DNA here is from genome assembly GCA_018135685.1 of Themeda triandra. NCBI lineage: Eukaryota > Viridiplantae > Streptophyta > Magnoliopsida > Poales > Poaceae > Themeda > Themeda triandra. The sequence continues at coordinate 10,593 of JAENPR010002438.1, read as the reverse complement.
GAAGTAGGCCAACATTTTCGATATATATATATATATATTTTAGCAATAATTCCTAAACAAAACATCCAATTCAAAAATGGTTTTCACCATTGAACTCTTGACATTTTTGTGCATGATTCAAGATCCATTATGAATATATTTTTGAAAATTTTTGAAATTCATAAAATTTGCATGCTAGGATATAGATTTGTATGTGTACATCTATGCATACAATCCCGTCGGCGGTGCATATAAAATGTATAAAATGTATATGATCTCTGTCTTCTCTAAAATTTAAAATTTGAAATTTGAATTGTGCCAGGCGATGATCATTTGGATGCATATATTCACTAATCGAGATACATACAAACGTTTAAGCACCAATATGCATATAAATTGGTGTTTCGATAAAATGAACGTTGGAAATGATGCATATATTACACTTGACTTGTGAGCAATTTGGAGATGATGCAATCTTCTCCGAATTTGAAATTTAAAATCATGGCACAAGATGACAAACTTATTCTCCAAACACATAGAAATGTCCGGCGTGTATACATAGAAGTGTCGACAATGTATACAAACTTATTTAGAATTTGAAATTCGAATAGAGACCTATACTGACTAAGCATAAAGAGTTCTAACAAATACATATAAGTGTGCCTAAGCAATGTATCCGAGACTTCTTTTACATTTGAATCACCGTGCATATTGGGATTCCGTGCACCTATACAGCCATTCCTCGGGCGCCGAAGGCACCTATACAGCCATTCCTCACCGTGCATATAAATCACCGTGCATACAAAGCACCATGTGGTGCCACCTGCGATGGATCTGTGGCATCGGAAGGGATGCAATGACGTCGGTGGAGAAAGGACGGGAAGCCACCATGCGTCGTTGTCCACTGCCTCTATGATGCTCCCGATGGATCCGACCGCCACCATCGTGCCGTCGAGAGGGGAAGCCAAGCCAAAAATGCATAAAAACCTTCCTGTAGGGAAAAACTTAGAGCTGTCAGGAGGGTTTGTATGCATAGTCTCACTAAAAAATCAGAGCAGTCAGAAGGGTTTGTATGCACAATTTCGTAGAAAAGCAGGCAGTCGTGGGTGTTTTACCATGCATAGAAACATATTTTTGCAAGCATAAATACTAGTTTTTTCTTTAGAATTTAAAATTTGAATCTGGATGCATACAAAATCAGATATGCCATATAAAAATTTTTCTCACCATGCATATAAACACTTTCGGCCACCGTGGGGAGGGCCGGGAGAGGCGCTAGAGAGACGGCGTCCCAACCTACAACAAACCATTGATTCAATACAAGGCGTAAAAGGTTCCAATGATGTAGAGAAGTCTTCTAGGAATGTATGGATAATTATTTTTACAATGTATAGAAATCTGATTCCAAATTTAAATATAAATGTGCTCCAACAATGCATAAAAGTACACTCCAGCAATGAAGCATACAGCCCAAGAATACTATGCATACAAACCAGCAACCAAATGGCATAAAAAGATTCAACCAAATCGCATATAAACCCTTACCTTTTTGGTGTCATCAATCAATGTATAAAACTATATTTTGCATGTATGAAACAAGGTGTAGAAGTGTATCGATGCAAGATAAAGAATAATTTTTGAGCAACAAATTCAATTTACAATTTGCACAGAAATGTTTTAAAATGCATGTGAATGTTACAGTCCATATAATTGTGTGGTAGCGCATAGATAATTCCTGAAACAATGCATACAAATGGCTCAAATCAAAGCTGAAACAATGCATACAGTCCATATGAATAAATATGCATATTAACATATGGCTCAAATCAACTTGGTACCACGAGATCCACGATAATAACATTTGGATGAGAATATCACGAGATCTATCGAACCTTCAGCTAGCAAAGGGAGGGAGTGCCACGACCACATACCATTGAGGGGATGCAACTCGTTCTCCTTCGTGCGTCGTGGACAACCGTGCATCGTCTCCAACCCCGACTGCTGTAGCAGGACCTCGCGCATGTCCGAGTCCTCCACGGTCCATGGTCCAGGGCCCTCCCCTTGTACAGAAAATGTTGCGACAGTGTATAAAATCCACCTAGCAACATGAGCATGATCTTCCATCAAAAACAAGAAACAAATAAAAATGAACAGTGCATATAAACCAAAATACCAGTGCATATTAACCAAAATAAAAGAGAACAATGCATAGCAACTGTGAGAAAAATGAAACAGAAAATTTGACAAGCAGGCAGCTGCTTTCACCACGTCGGTCTTCGCCGCTTTGTCCTGCATACAAGCTTATCACACGAAGCATACAAGCACATCACACGAAGCATACAGAGACAACACATATCAACATGCCATTGATTTGTTTCCTCCCAACGAACTGCAAACATGGCCATCTTTGACCATGGCACCCAATCGAAAAATTGAGATGAGGTTGCCTCACCTTTGGCTAGCCTGCCGGGATTCAAGGAACGGAGTCCCTGGACGAGCGCAGAGGCTGGTCTGCCATGGCTGCAGCAGGCACCGGATCTGCAAGAGGAGCATGCCATGGTCAGTCAGATAGGGGAGGGGAGGGGATGCCCTGAGATCCACCACCTGCTGCACACGGGAGCACCACACTCACCCGTCGTCGGTGCATACAAGATTCAAGAGAGATGCATACAAACCATCACGTTGTCGTTTGGGGTCGTCGTCGTTGTGTGTCGTCGACGCCGGGGGGAGGACGCAGCATAGTTGGAGAGGGCGTGGCCGGGGAAGGTGAGGTTGCTCCGAAAGATGGGGAAGGACGGGGGGCGACGCGCGCCTCCCGCCCGCTATTGGGACGGAGTTCGCCGGCCACGCATGTGCCCGGAGCCGCCGTCTTCTTTGGAGAGGCCCCCGGCCGTGCCGCGCCCGTCGCGCAGATTCCCTGGCCGCGTCGATTCCGACCACGCAGCTGCTCGGGGCGGGACGGAGAGGGCCCGGGGCCGTACCACGCAGGGTCGGGGCGGGGGCGTGTCGCTGGAGTGGGAAAGGGGCTAGGCCGCCTCCCCAATCGAAGTCGCAGAGGAGCCGCCGACGGTGAGGAAGGCCGGCGCCACACCGCCGTCTTGTCGTCGGGGAGGACCTGCCCCGTCGCCGCTGCTCGGGTAGGGGCCGCACCGCGCGTAGCCGCGCGCCGAGGAAGGGGGCGAGCCGCTGCCGCACGCTGAGGAAGGGCGCGCGCGAGGCCCTTACGCGCCGCCGGCCACCATGGACGCTTACGGCCGAGGACTGACGGCGAGCGGCGCTCGCCGGGTCACAGTCGGGGCCACGGCGCCGGACTCCACGGAAGGAGCCGCGGAACACGCTGCATGCCGCATGAGGGGGCCGGGGAGCGACGCGCACCGTCATCGGAGCTTCACGCGATGGCTTGCCCTTCTCGGCCCCACCGTCGCCGACCACGCTTCTGCCGCTGAGGCCCTGACCCCACGCCCCAGCCCACGGCGCCGCCGCTCCAGGCTCCAGGCGCGAGGAAGCTGCCGGCGGTAGAGGAGATGCGCGCAGGCCGCCGTCGCGAGGGAGGCGAGGAGGGCGCGCGCACCCGCCATCGGCCCTCCGCGGGAGTAGGAGATGCCGCCGGGGCCTTCGCGTGGGGAGCCCGCTCTCCGGTGGCGGTCCCGGCGTCCGGCGTCGCCGTGCGTCGCGGTAGGGGAGGGGATGAGCCGTGGGGAATTGGGGAGGCTGGGTGGGGTTTTCTTTTCTTTTTTCTTTTTTTTAATAAAATGCCGGGTGGGGATTTCAAATGATTTTGAAACTGAGACGTCGGGTGGAGTGGTCAGCGCTCGTGGGGACCATATGGCGTCACGCCTGGACTGCTGGACGGGTCGGTGGAAGCCTGGCAGGCCGGTTCGGTTGAACCAGCTAGGTGCAGGTTTGGGCTGGGGCTTCCCCATCTTATAGGAAGCCCATGGCTTCCTATAGTAATACTATATATATATATATATATATATATATATATATATATATATATATACGTATGGCTTATGCTTGTGTCGGTCCTACTCGGTACTCACCATATGCATCACTAACTTGCTTTTCGGAGGCGAAGGCTAATCCTATCCCTCTAGCCATTTTCCATTGTGACGTAGAACGCTAAGACGTCTATCGTCTCCCTAGGTAGTTCCACCCAAAGGGAACACTTCTCTGTGACTCAGAGTTCTTTCCGAGTCCTCTAAAACGCCACACAACACGAGGCTAACACGAGAACAATACAAGAACAATACGCACAGAGGCTTCTCCTATAGGGTCCCTAGCATAGACTCAAACTTACATGGATGGCCATAGGAAAGCAGGGATGCTCAAAGCTTCAAACTACTTCATTAAAACAAACAAGCTTACATACGGCTTTCCCTTTGGGGAAACCCCAAGCACTAGTACAAACCTTAGTTTACCATACAAGCACGGGAAGTCGGTGACCTTCCTTATTCTCTAATTTACAAGGGTGGTATTGTACAAGAGTAGTGGAGTGCTACTACTATTACTTATGGTGGACTGGCTCAGAGGGGCTCTGAGGCAGTGGTCTTCATGGTGTATGTCTGTGGTGGTCTGAGGGCGGTGGAGTAGGCGGTCCGGTCTCCGGATGGGTGTGTCCGTGCCGATGTCGAATGCAGGCGCTCGTCGTCTCCTTTTAAAGAGAAAGAGGAGCCTTCTCGAGGGTGTGAGTCATCGTCCTTCGCCCTTATCGGCTGAAGTGGATGAGTCATTCGTCCTTCACATTTATCTTCGAGAGTCCTTCACCTGCGACGTCTTCAATTATATGACATTACTGTTGCAGGATAGCGACACTCGCGTTTATCGCCTGAAGTGGCATGTCTTCCATTGTATCATGGTACTATTGCATGATAGCGATATTCTAAAAAATATTACTCCATGTCTTTTGCGTTGGGCATTGCCGTCGTTTTTACTCAAACTTTCGGAAAAATTATTCATGGAGGGTGTATGGTCTTCCACGAATGATTGGTGTTGCAAACAGCAATCAAAACTTCGGCATGTGGTTTTATTATTATCTTTTCCCCGGCCAAATTGTTGATAACACCTTATCAACATAAGGGCTATATATATTGATATTATCCTAATGTTTATTCTGCTTATTAATCAATATCAAAATCTGGATCATCAGGTTAGCATATTTCATAGCAAGACAATAAGTCTCTGTATTCTTTTCTTAATTTGCATTCTTCACCATAATTGGGTTTAATCAATCTTCCAACTTCTCTTTGCAATATGCTACGCCTAGTATGATATTCTCTTAAAAATATTTTTATTATTTTATTTTGGTACATCATTCGATAGTCTAAATCGAACATGACATTTCCTTCTAATTCTTTTGCTTCACTAAATATTCTCCAATTATTATGGTTTGTCCTTTGAGCAAATAATTCTTCATATTTCTCTATAATTCTTCATACATTAGGGAGTTTATATTGACCTTTTGCAATATATATATCATGGCATCTTTGGTCTTATCGAGTACTGTAAACTTTGGAGGATTGGAAACAGAATTTAATCTTATATTTTCCTTGAACACGGCGACTTCTTGCATACTTCTTTGATAGCCTTTCCAAGGTCGGATTTAAGAATTTCATCAAGAGTACCATATATATCATGGATTAACCCATGATCGGTAATGGTCTGTAAAGATATATCTTCTTCAGCGTTTCTTTGTATTTTACTGAAATATTTGAAGTCTATGTCAGTCATGAATATTATAAATTTTAGATGAGGCTTGACAATAGGCTTTTCATCAATACGAATTAAGGGAAAAGTATTTGCGTTGATAGTTATTCCTAACTGCCTTTCTTTTCTTTCATATATTCTCATAAAATGATTTTTATATGTCTTGAAAGGTTTTATGATGCCTTTCGGTATATTTTTCCCATATTAGATCTATAATATCTTGTGTAAATATGACGAGAATATAACCGTTTTTAAAACTTAATCTATGAATGAGAAACTTTTTGAGGTATATTAGTTATATTTTTCTTATCTTCTTTTTCTAGGCTTACTTCTTCCTCTTGACTTATTTTTCTCATCTTTAGTATTCATTATTATTTCATTCTTCTTTTCTTTTTCTTGATTTAAACATAACACACATGCTTGCCTTGAGCATAGGCTACATGTTGATCTTTCTTCACGGACTTTGATAATATATATAGAACACACATCTTGTAGTCATTCCCGCAAAAATAGATGATTGTAGAAGTGTATTAGATAAAGTATCAACCTTTTTTATATGCATAAATGTTATTTGGTCCATCATTTCTATTTGTCAATCTTCCTAAGAATTCTATGCTTACCAGTAGGTTTGTTCCTTTAAAATCTTCATAGCCTTTAGTCTGAAATTCAAAAGCCATTTTTCCTATAAATTCTTTTACTGGTATTAATAAATCTGAAGCTATATATGTTATTAACATATTTTCATTCATATCTCCTTCTAAAAATCCTAATGCTGCTTTATTTATTGAATCCCATCTTTTATCTAATAAAGTTATTAGGACGTTTGATCCTACTTTCTTCCTTGTCATACCTTTTATTCCTATGATATACATGCCTTGATGTATGTATTTATACCCTGAATATTTTAACTCATGCTCAATTTGTTTATTTACTATGTTCAATTGAACCGGATCATTTAATACACTTAATTCTACTTCTCTAGATATTACAGAGAATCCATTTTTATTGTCAAACCATCCCATTTGATATATCTCTTGAGGTCTTATTTTTCTTAAAGCATCTTTCGATATCTTTCAAGGTCTCTTTCTACATCTATCATTTCTTGGGCTGCGGGAGCGGGTTGAGTATTTTGGCCATAAATCCCTCATCCGTCCGATTTTTCGATAAACCACAAGGCCACGCGAAGGCGGCGACGAGGCCCACACGCCCGTAAAATATGGGCCCCATCCGAGCCACCCGGCGCACGCGCCCCGGGCACGAGAGGAGCGCGCGCGGGCGCCGATCGGGCCCAAATTTGCCCTGGTATCCCATGACGATAGCCCAATGCGAATGGCGGCGGGGCTTCTGTGAATGGAAGGTGCGAAACCGCCCTTTGAGGTCGGTTTTGAACTTTTCAAGTGGGAAGGACACTTTTCCAAAGAGCCCCCTCCTCTCCACCTATAAAAGGATGTCTCCTCCTCCTCATTCGGCAGCACTACAAGGGAGAAAGAGCACCACTACCACTAGAGCTCCATTCCAAAGGGCTATGCCCTAATAGCTAGAGTTAGAAAGAGAGATGTGAGGGTGAGAGCGGGGAGTTGCCGGCTTGTCGGCTCCTCCCCCAATCTTGTACGATCGGGAGTTGCCGGCTTGTCGGCGCCTCCCCAACCTTTTGTACCTCGACGTACATCTACTTGGCACCTTTATGGGATCTTGGCTAAGTAAGTGTTCGTGGTTCTTATAGTCTTTTACATGTCTTTCGTATAGTTGAGCTTGACCTTCTCTTGTTTGCGGGTTCGTCGTCCGTCCTTGTGGCGGATTCTCTAGTAGAAGGGCCTCCTAGTCGGGCAACCCTTGATCAACGCTAGAGTAGTAGTTGTCGGTGTAGACGTGGTGTCTAGGCTAACGCTACCTTCGTTTGCCTCATGCCCCACGGTTGAGGTGGTAGGCGGCGGTGGTGACAGCCTACAGTCCGTCCTCGTAATCCCACGTTCGGGTTCGACGTAGAGTCGTAGGCCGGCAATGCTTGCGGGAGACCGAGGTGTTATCCGGTGCCGAAGTAAGCAAGTAGAAGTAGAGCGACGCCATATCCTTGAGACCTAAAAGCTATGGGAATCCATCTTGACACCTTTCTATCTCTACCCTTGTGTTGTTCCTTGGGTTAACTAGCTAGGAGAAATACCTCCGTTCCCGTGGAAATACGATACCTGAATACTTAGGGTGAAGGCTACAACGGTACTCCGCGTACGCTTGCGGATTCTGCATACGTTAAGAAATACCAACAAGCTTTAAAGCGCGCGTTGCCGGGGAACGGTTGCTATTTTCTTCGAACCTAGTTCATCCTCGTATCTATTTTAAAAAGAAAAAAAATATTGTTTTATAATTTATTTTTTTACAAAACAAAATATTCTTCTCCTGTTCCCATAATGAAGCCTGTACCAATTCAAAATCCTTCGCTTCAAAGGGAGAGTTCTTTGAGCCATAATCTTTTTCAAAACCAAAATTTTCATCTAGCTATGAACTCCACCCTAGTTTGAAAGCTATAGTTCGGGCACAACCCTTCTCAGGGCTTGATCACGAAGACCCTTTTAGCCATCTTGCAAGATTTTGAGGAAATGTGTCCATGCTTGAGCATTCCTAGCATGGCACCACAAATTCTTAAGTGAAAGTTGTTTTCATTCTCCCCCAAGGGGGAAGTGAAACAATGTTACGCTAATGCCGTAGAGTGTGTGAATGGAGAATGGGATGAACTTAAGAACAAGTTTCATCTTGCATTCATCCCCCATTTCGTATCGCCACATTACCAAGGGCAATCCTCAATTTCAAGCAAGATGAGGGGAAGGAATCCATAGGTGCAGCCTAGGCCTTTTCACAATGCCAATACATGTTGAGCATTGACGGTAATTAAGTATCAATTTTATACCGTCAGCGCGGCAAGAGAAAAGGACTAAAATGAGTTCACCTATTATATATAGGGGTTACAGCGACGAGAATTCCATGAGTTTTGGTGATTGTCTATTTAACGGGGGTTATCAACAAAGAACCAAAAGAGGCCCACATGTCGGGATTACATAGAGATAAAAGACCGAGACGGGTAAAATTGTATACTCTAGAAGACTCCGAAGACGACCACTGCAAACACAGGCCCACTTGCAGAGCACACGCCGCCCGTGCGAGGGCGGCCCCACTCCACTTCAACCAATCGAGTTGAGTCGCGGATTATGCCTCCACGCCTTTGAGGATGAATAATAATCGTCCATTTAGGTCGGTTTGATCCGAGGGCATGGTGCATTCTAGAAGGCTATATATTCGAGCCCACGACCCCAAGAGAAACCTAATTCATTCAAGAGTTCATTCTCTCATGCGAAGAATTCGAGAGAAGCTAGAGCCACCATCTCAATTAGAGCTCCATAGTTTAGTAGCATAGCTACATAGGAATAGATCTAGAGGGAATCAAGCCTAGCTTGGAGTCGGATACGTCGGAGTTCTTGGTAATTCCCCTCTACATTCTTGTAATATTCATCATTGTTAAAATACTATGAATAGTACTTTATTCTATTCTATTATATCAGAATTGACTTTGCTCTATTTGATTATGTTCTCAATTATATTGTTCTTAGTCTACTTTGATTATATGTTTAGCATAGTTGGACTAGAATTATGTTTATGCATAGGATCGTATAGCGCTTGCTCATTAGATCGATGGGTGAGTGGTAAATATTGTGTAGGCGTGGTGCCTAGGCATTTATCTGCGATTGCACCTATATTCCGGATCGTGAGGTAGATCGCGGGAGTGGCAGTCTGTTGAGTCCTTTGTAGCCCTTCTCCCGAGTATAGGTCTAAACGAACAAACCTATTACATTGAAGTCATTGCTATGTCTCTTGTCTTCTCTTGGTAATATCACTATGCATAGATGTAACCTTTTCCCGCCATGATTGCTAGATGTTCTTGCACTAATCATTGTATGCTTTGACTTTATAGTTAGAATAACATAGGATTATACCCTAGATCGTCCTAGTCCATGCTAGTGTTATAAGCTTAGAGTGCTAAGTTGAGATGGCTTATTACTATTATTTTATGTGGCTAAATGCTCTCATTTATCTTATGTCATTTATCATTCATTCCTATATTTTATGTGACACTTACCACTGTATGAGATGATCGATCTGAGACAAGGTTAAGCTCTCCATTATCGCATGTGCATTGCTCATCACTCATTATCGGTCATTCCCTTCCCGGTGGTAAAATTATAAATAGCGATACCTGGATTACTCCTGGTTAAAATGCTACATCGGTATTATGCGTGGCTTGACGGATCCATATTTATTTCAAGAAGCGGTTGCATTTATTAATTACCCGGCATTTTGGCGCCATGTTGGGGATGACAACCTAACACTAAGTGGCGTTAGAAATGTCAACAAGCATTTTGGCGCCGTTGCCGGGGAAGGTTGAAAGCCAATGGATAATGAGCAGCATTGCACTAGATGATGAGATTGAGCGCTGTCACCATTCTCTACTCATACAGTGGATAATGAGCAGCATTGCACTAGATGATGAGAATGGTGACAGTGCTCAATCTCATTATGTAGTGCAATGCTGCTCATTATCCGTTGGCTTTCAGCCTGCCCGGCAGCAGCGCCAAAAATGCTTGTTGACATTTCTAACGCCACTCGATGTTAGGTTGTCATCCCTAACATGAAGCCTGCTGGTACTAAATGTCTGGCTTGCTGCTAAGAAATAAACATGGGATCATAGCGCATAGATGTGCCGATCTTCTTTAACCGGGGAGTAATCAGTCGTTGTTTATATTTTACCAGCGGGAGCTGCTTGAATAATGAGTGAGGCAATGCACATGCTATAAATGGAGGCTTGGCCTTATTCTACGTATCAATCATCTCATGCGAGCAAGTGTACATAAAATATAGGAA